>KN726704.1:8406-31198 GCA_000816745.1 Ancylostoma duodenale
GAAACTGTAGTATAGTGAGCGCCCATCTCTACTCTTATCGTCGGGATAGTAAGATCCGGTTTAGGTTTCACGGCAGTCCTCAACGCCTGGTCGTGTAGCGACATCCCGCGACTACTACCATGGTTATATTTGAGTTTAAAATCGTAAAAAGAGAACTTCGCAAATTTACAGCTTGCTGTCCATTGAGAACGTGATTCCAAGCTAAAACAAATTTAAGATTACCGCATCCCTCCGACAAAGGGTGATCGGGTTTGAAGTCATCAAACATGATCACTCGAAAATCGCGTTGGCTCATTATTTGTTCGCGACTTCATAAAAATCCTCAGGAAGGAGCTAGCCAGAATGTTTAGCCAGCATTCGAAAGAGGAAAGAAAGCTCTACAAGCCAGTCACATAAGCTGGGCTGAACTTGCTCAAATTGAACGAAGAGAAAAGTTTAGTTGAGAGTACCCCAAAACGGCAATTATTTTCTCAACAACCTGATACCATAGTGAACGTAGAGGGATCTCTATTTTCACTTCCGGAATGTCAAGTGCAATCTATAGAAGCTTACGCCAGCTTTGATGTGGTGTCACTGTACACTAAGATCGATAACAGCAGTGCGGTCAAGTCCGTAATTACCCTCTTTGAAGATATCAACTATGGGTTTTAGCGCAAACGACGTCAATAGTATAATAAATGCAGTGCATTCCTGTAGTGTGTTCCGCTTTGAAAACCGATTTTTTCGAGCAAAGACGAGGTTTAGCTATGGAAAACCGTATCGCACCCATACTGGCCATAATATTTTCGAACCACTTGAACGAGCATCGCTGACTTCTGGGATTCTTCTCTATCAAAGGTGTATCGATGATGTCTTCGTGATAGGCACGACAGAAGTGGAGGTTGAAGCCACGCTCAAAATATTGAACGCTTCTGATCCGCATGTGTCATTTACGATTGAGAGACCCGACAACGATGGTTACCTACTTGTTAGATATGAACCTTGAATCCCGATGTTTATGTTTGTCTGTGTGATGTACTTTGTACCCAGCATAACATATAAAGGAGTCATCCTAGTATGATTCATTGATTGCGTCTGCCAATAAACTCGATCTACCGGCACCGCTTACGCAACAGTGGCGATCAGGTGACAAGAAGGAGTCAAGAAGAACGACGAAATAATGATGATCTCTGAGGAACAATTTCAAGAACTATTGGCAGCACTCACTCACTCACCTGCTGCAGCCGAGGCAGCAAGGCATTTCGACACTGGCCTGACGAATCATACGGTTCTGTCACAACCCAGAAGCGGACCTCACCTCTGAAGCATGTACCGCCGCCATGCCAACATCTTCACAGTGAATGCCAAATGACTGGATGAATCTACACGCGCCCGCTCCCTCCTGTACAAAATTGATGCTGCCTCATACGAGAAGCACGTAAATTACGTCCTGTCACAGACTCCATAAGAAGTGAAGTTCGACGCCGCCATTAGCACCCTTAAGGATCTGATTGGTCCACAACAGTCGTTATTCGGTACACGCTACACTTGCGCGAAATTTAACAAAGACCCCAAAGACGACTTTACTACAATGCAAAACGAGTTAATCGGGAATGTGCCAAATCAAAGTTAACAGGATGCAGCGAAAACCAGTTCGAATGTCTCATCTTCGCGTGCGGTGTACTTGCATACTTTTGAAAAGATTTCGAATATTCGAGCACTCGAATATATTCGAAAATTGAGTTTTTCGAATATTTGAGTTTCGAATGTATTCGAACAAATTATTACAATAAATCGTTCGAATGAGGGTCCTAGATTGGAACGATGGACACAAAACTAGAGCAATTTAGAACATATTCTGCCGCCAGCTTCAAATTTATTGTAGTGGGAAACCGGTAAAAAGCCTTCAAATGATCCTAATAAATCAATTTCGCAAATTTCATGCAACTTCAACTAATACACGCAAATCATATCGGAAATTAGAAGAAATTTGGAGCACCTGCAAAGCAAAAGCAAAGCACTGAGGGGTAAAATAACTTCTTGCGCTTTTTCGGTTGCAGTTTTCTCCGCCAGCAGCGAGCGCCGATGGCGGTGGGTTTCTCGCAGGCTGCGAGCACGCGGCTGACCGCGCCGCTCAGCAAAACTCAAAAGACCGCCAAAACCCCTCGAATGATCTATGGTATGTAAGGAAGACAAGTTGTAGTTTGAACAATAGCTCATCATTACTACAAAAAAAGGACATGTTTTGCCCGGAGACTTCTCACGATCAGTAAAATTTCTCCCATGGATGCCTGGGAATTGGCCGAGAGGAATTGCTTGGTCTGTGTGGACATCGTACTTCTCAAACGTACTATTTATTTTAGTTATTCTATTTAAATGTAGTAATTCAGCTATTCCACTCAATTCCACTCACATAGACTTAAAAATCCCACCCGGTGATGACTTGGGTACGACCAAATTGCGGGGTGGACGAGGATTGGGCACAGGTTTATTAGCCCTGCACACAGTAGAATAGACGAGTGTAATATACACCCGGAGCCCCTTTTATGCACACAGAAATGGGCGGGGCTGACCCGATAAGAAACTGCTGTGGCTAAAGTGCCAATGGATATAACGGAACAAAGGGATGCAGCTCTAAGGGTCGACCCCGTCTGCTCAATTGTCACTCCAAGTTGAGTGATTAGATAAATGAGTACAATTTCTGGTGGGAAACAGGTCACGGGTAAACTTACAGTTGATCTTCGAACCTAAAAGATATAAGGAGTATATGGTTGATGATCTATAAACCACCAACAGATGACGATCTATAAATCACCAACAGATGACGTCCGGCATCAAATTTGGCGCACACACATGATCGATGTTTCGATCCCGCCCGAGGCCAACCATTCCTTCCATCCCTCCGGGGTCGGGTAGATTGGTTCTGGGAAGATGGAGCCCTGACATGGTATATCGGATGCCCCCCGCAAGTCACTGTACAGAGCACATATGTATTCAATGCCCCTATGATGCTCAGATGAAGTCGAATGTGTGGCGCATCTCACGCGACGGGATTGATTAACGCCGACCACTTTATCCTTTTTATTTATCCTTTAATCGAAGTTGTACTTCAAGAGCTCGGTTGGTAATGTTCTTTCACTTTTATATCCTCAAACCTACTTATGCGTTCGAGAAGCATCGGATGCTTTCTGGTCACTACTGAATATGTAGAGAAAATGGCATTTTTCTCCACTTGGTTATTTTCTTCCCACCTAAGCGTGAAAATTAAGCAAATCAACATTTTTGAGAAACCTTATGATGAAGGAACTGTAGGGGAAGAAATAAAATACGCTTTCAGAGAAATGCGAGCATTTTTCCAAAAGACGGGGAAAATTGCGACAGAGAAAAGCACAAGTACTCATGTTAACGCCTAATAAACACTAATTACTAAAGAGAATCAGTGAGAATAAAGATCACTGTGAGCATAATAAAGGACTAAAAGGCGTTGTATGCGGTTAGCCTCAAAAGAAACTGTGGCATACTCATATAAGGAGCCTCCATTCGGTTCGGAGCTAGGCCAGCAAATGCAAACGTCCCGAAACCACTTCATGTGTTTAGAATATCGAATATTCGGGTGACACTTTCAAATAGTGGGGACTTCGAATGTTCGAATAATCGAATAAATTCGAAAATTGACTTTTTCGAATATTCGAATATCGAATATATTCGAAAAAAGGAAATTTCGAGTATTCGAATATTATTTCTACCGGGTGAATATGAGCAGGTGGTTGGATGTCAACGCTTAGTCGTGGTCCCGCTTCGGCGCAGACTGGGCGAATCCTGTGGGACTCACCCAGTTGGCTCAGGCACGGCTAAATCAGTGGCACAGTACACCAATCTCTCAGCCGAGATGCGTAGGAGGCGGATGCTGCTCGAATAGAAACATCCACTGCGGAATCGCTGTGCCAGGGGGGGGGGGGGTGTACCAAAAAGCACATGCGTATTCAGACATTTGTGGATAAGCTTGGGTAAGCATATGCTCAGCATGTGCTCACCTCAGTCTATGGTAGAAACGTGACTACCTTTGTTTTTATTTAGATATAGCTGCCAGGTTTATATATATCGCCAGCTCGCTTAATGACGCCTGAAAATGGGGACTTCTCTGAACAGCAGTTATTGTGGAAGGACAAGAACGTGTAAAGAGCGATATCAGCTCAGATGCTGACGGCAACCACTACAGCATCGCTTTTTGGCCGTATTCACCACTCACGGTGCGCGAAAACCCGTTATCTTTGAACAGCGGGAGTGTTACAATCCAATAATAGAACCCATGGCATCTTGGTAGCGAATGTGTTATAACCCGATAGCAGTGGCCGACGCAGAAAGTGGGCGGGAGGGGGGGGGGCGGTGGGAAGAAAAGTGGGGTCTCCGCCGTTTGGGAACCCAGACCGAAAATGAAGATGAAATTAATAAAATAATAATTATAATAATAAATAATTAATAAAAATTATATTAAAAATAATAATAAAAATAAACAAACAAAAATAAAGTAATACAGGATTTTTATTTGCATTGTGAAGTAATTTAGAAAATTTGGCGACCCATTCTCGGGAGGAGGGAGCCCCCACCCCCTCCCTGCGTCCGCCACTGCCCGATAGCCCATGATATTTGGATAACGATTGTGTAGAAACAGATCAGCAACAGAATAGCAACCGAATAGCACCCATGGTAGCCCGAACAGCATCCATGGTAGTCCGAATAGCACCCACGATAGCCCTGGCCGAGGTGAGAAATGCGCAACCAAACCCTATCGGGGACGGCTCCGATCCGGCGAATGTTTGAGAAGTTCCTTGCTTTTCATGAACATGCTTGCAGAATCAAGTTCTGACCTGTGTGTCCGTTTTGCATTTTCTGAGCTTCTGTAGACCGTTTAACAAATTTAAAGCATAGCCTGTAACAACATTCTTGACAGAATCAGTAACCATATAGGTGTCGTCTCGAATTGGCAGCTTAGGTTCGTTGACTTCCCTTGTAGAATGAACTTCTCAGAAAGTTTGTGCTGTTAAAATAAATTCCCAATAATGGTAACAAAAACAAGGCCGGGCGAAATTTCGACAAATAAGAGAGGGAGAGTGCTTTCCGGAAACATACCGCAATGTGTTCTTCTAGTGAGTACTGCTTCAGATTGTCGTAAGCAGTTCCACTGTCGACAACGATTATATCACAGCTGATTTGCAAGAAGTTGGACATTTCCACGGCCATCGTACCTCCAAAAGAAGCGCCAACGAGGGCAATCCTCTTACATTCGCCAATATATTGATTTACCTGGAATGAAGCACTGAAGCGACAAAAGGAAAGTGATTTAATTCTACTTCCTACCAAAGGTTCAGCTATTGCCTTGGCTTCATTTTTCAAGTGATTTTTAAAGAATAGTGTTCGCGTCTCTTGTTCAATTTACTGGCTGCATTTTAATGAGCAGAATTCACGAATTCTCAGTGCAAAGAGGATTGTTCTACCTTCCTTCAGGATTCTTCAATATGATGTGGAAAATAAAATCCTATGATGAAAGTATTGCTCTTTGTCGTCTGCTGTGCAGTTTCGCATCCCACCGCAAACACATTGTGGTGGGTTAGGATTTTTGGGTAAGATGAGTTGAGATTAGTTGAATGATGGTGATAACTTCCATCGAAAAAATTTGAGCAAGTGAGTGAATGTCGACGTTTCTACGCTGCCATGTGTATTCGCGTGTATGATTGTATTATTCGCACGTGTGAACCGTACGACGGAAAGAAGGCCTACCTCCATGTTTGCGCTCTAGGGATGATTGGCGCGCTACCAGAGCTTGTATACGAGTATATTCAAGGACTCCAAACCTGTGTAGGTTTTGATGGAAGAAACCAAGCAAACTTAATGGTAGATTGTTGGGCAGGGTTATAGGTGCCCAATAAGCGAAACTATGCCTCTCAGAGGCCATAAATCAATAGCTTACAATAACGACAATTGTTTGTGCTGTAGTGAGTTTCGGAAAGTATGGTACGTTCTCATCACTAGAACATACTCCCCTTACACAGTCTTTCCTCAACAAAAGGGAAAAAACATAATAGAATGGGAGTGGCAACTGAAGCATGTGTTATACGGGAATCGATGGGGAGGAATAAAAACAGTTGCACTCCGTCTGGAAAATTCCTTGATCAGGGGCGCGTTTTCGCGCTATGACAAAATTTTAAAAATGGTTGTTTTGTCGAATAAGTTTTGTTACTTGAAAAGAATAGAAATCAAACGGTTTTCCGTTGAAGGTTCAGTGCTTAGTATAACCTTGCCAACTCAACACAAATACATCGAAAAAACTACAAAGCTGAAGTACGCCTACCTCCTCCGCATAACTCCTTGCAAGTGACTGAATGCTGTCGAAAAATCGCGTATCGCTGCTCACATAGCCAAAGCTGTTCGGATGTTGCACAGTGAGGATGCGGAACTGCTGACGTAGCTCCCTCAGCGAGTGGATCAGGGCCGCGTATGGAACGCTGCCACCGTATAGTGGATGAACAAAAACCAGAACGTAGTCGGGGTTCTGAGAATCACTGAGAATCTTGACGATTTCTGATGGACGCCTCAGTCTACGTAACATGGATACCATTTCGGTGAAAACCAGTGCATTGAGAAGGTCCTGAATACCAAGTTCGGCCCGGAATTCTCTATTAAGCTCATAGCGTAGTTTGAGAAGCAGGAGCGAATTTCCTCCGACGAAGAAAAAATTGTCCTCGGGAGCGAAGCAGTCATGTTTGAGCAATTTTGACCAGATCTTCGTAAGACGTTCGCCAACCCCCTTCTCGTTCTCTAAGCCACCATCATTCAACTGATTATGGGTCTGGGGATCTGAGCCAGAGGAAAGATTCACTAGAGGAAACCGCGTCAATTCAGGGACGCACACCACTCGTCCAGATTTTGTCAGACAAGCACTCGCAATGTTTAGAGCCTGTTGGGTGGTACCGCCATTCTCGAAAAGGCTCAGACTTGGATTGACTACACGTCCAAGAATAGTCTCAGCTATTTCCACTATTGTGCATTTCTCCTTGAGATGCTTCCAGTTCTCGCGAAGTTTCGTAACATCAAGTTTTGTGTTCTTGGTCAGCGGGAACTCGTCCAGAACAATCACGTGATTGGGGACCATATGCTTAGGAAGGTGCAGTGAACAATGGTCGAGCACTGCACTTTCCAGGACTTGGTTTCCATTTTGCACTGCATAGAACGCTAGCAGGGCTTGCTCTTCTTCTTGCCAAAGTACTTTGCACTGTCTTATACCTTGCAACCGAGAGATTGTGGATTCAACATCACCCAGTTCGACGCGATGTCCTCGAATTTTTACCTGGTTATCCTTACGGCCGACGAAAACGATGTCATTCTTAGGGAGCAGCTGGACATGATCACCACTTGGATACCAGTAATCTTGTTCATGGACCCTGAATACGGCTCCTGTATCCCTATTCAGATATCCTCGCATGATCCCAGCTCCTTTAATCAGGAGCTCTCCATTACTGTCCACTCGTACTTCAGTGTTGTAGATAGGCTTGCCCAGATTGGCACTGTTATCCGCATTTCTCATGTGCTTCGTGAGAGCATATGCCGTCGTCTCAGTCGGGCCATAGTTCTGGATAACGCTGATCCCATATTTAATACCAGAATCAAGCATTTTCTGAGGCAGCTTCTCTGCTCCAACAATCCAGTAACGGAGATCTGCTAGTTTTCTGAAGTTCTCCTCCCTAAAAGTGGAGATAACGCCTGGAAAGAGAAGACAATGAGTGATGGAGTACTCTTTGATTAACCTTACAAACCTCCTAGGAGAGAAAAGTGCTGTGTCAACGAGTAGCCGCGCTCCATTGCTAAGGGTCATGAAGATCTCGAGTACGCTATTGTCGTAGACAAAGTTTGTGAACTGATAGGTCACATCGTCTGGAAGCATCCGGAAGTCATGGGTTGCAGACATCATCATGTTGAAGACAGCTCGCTGCTTTATGCAGGCTCCTTTAGGGGTACCTGTGGTTCCTGAGGTGTGGATCACATACGCCAAGTCTCCAGGCGCACTACAATTTTTAAAGTTCCGATCTCCTTTTTCTGTCGTAGATTTAATTTTGAGAGGTGTCAGGTCCATGTCAGCCAGGGTAGGACCAACGTAGCATTCTGCTCGAGATTCCTTGAAGAGAGCTTTGATTCTTGACGCAGGAGTGTCGATGTCTATGGGAAGATACGCCGCTCCAGCTGCGATCACAGATAGGCATTCAATAATTGTGGAGGGGGATCGTCGACCGAGGACAGGGATGATTGTGTCGGGAGTAAGCGTTACTCCAGTGGTTTGAGCGAATGAATTCCTGAGGGAGTGGGCTAGGGAAAGCAGTGAAGCGAACAAGTCCCGGTAGGTGAGGGAAGTGCCGTCCGGCTCCAGGAACGCTACTTTTGGTCCACACATCACAGAAACTCTTTTGAGCAGTGTAATCAGGCCTCCTGAGGGAAGGTCAGCAACCCTCATAGTCTTCTGGGCAGTCAGTGGGCGCTTGTCTGAGGGTTTATCAAGCTTCTGGACATCTGTTCGGGAGGTTGAGTCACTGCTTCTGGTGTGTTCCTCAGAAAATGGCTTGTAGACAGAGGCTATGCGGCTCGCTACATCGGAGAATGAACGCAGCGCGTAGATGTCAGCGATGTCAATTTCCACGTTCAGTTCTTCCTCAAGTGTTTCAGCAAAGGAGATCGCCTGCAGCGAATTTCCTCCCGCAGTAAAGAAGTTGTCGTTCTGATCAACTGCGCTTACGCCAAGAGTACCTTGCGCTACTCGCAGTACAGTTTTAAGAACCTCACTGATCGGCTCCTTTCCTCCCCTCAAAGGAATATTCTCGAAATGCAACGATTTCGTCCCTAGGATCTTCACACGAAGCCGATCGACGAGCTCTTTTCCTGCACTCACTGGGATACAATCCTGGATTCTGAATGTGACTTGGTAATCCACTGATCGTTTATCCAGATCCACTTCAATCGGAAATTCAGTCTTAATAGGAAGCAAAGCGAGCATGTCGTCACTATCCTCGCTGTTGTACTCTAAATCATAGCGGCAATTGAAGTAGACCTGAAATAGTGGCTTTAGGAACCTTTTTTGTTTGTGAACGTAAGCCGTCAGATCGGTGAAAGGGACATTCTTCTTGATGACGTCGGTCACATGTTCCTGGAGCGTCATTACGGGATTCTCACCATTCAGAGGTTTCCTTATAGCAAGGACGATGTTGTTGAGAAAGTAGCCAATGAGCGATTTTGTCTTTGTTGAGCGGTTGGCATGTGGACACCCCAAGTTAATGCTGGATAGAGCGAAATGCTCCATGATACTCTCTGCCAAAAGGCTCAAGAAGACAACGAATAAGGAAACGCCATATTGTGTTGTCCACTGCTGAGCAATCTCCTCCGGAAATTCGAATTTAACCACATTAACTTCCCCCTTATAAGGCTGCAAAGGTATTTCTTCACTATCCGACAGCCTCTTGACATAGTCTTCATCGATATCCGCATGTGGTTCGCTCATTTGACAATAGTCTGCATAGGTGTATTTTTGTCGAGAAATCACGGGCACTTCTCCTCTCTGTAGTTTGGCGATGTTCTCCACGAGTTCACGTTCGAGAATCCCTGTGGACCACGCGTCCGAAATGATGTGATGCAGTCGAACCAGACCCACGAAGCAGTTCGCAGCCTCAAACAACACCGCTTCCTCTGGAAGTCTGTCGAGTAGCAATGGCGAGGCCAAAGCACGTTCCACGCTATCCTTGAGATCTTTGCTTCGCTCTACGGTCAGTCCTACGTAGGCTTCAGTCATGGAAAGGACTCTTTGCTTAGGCTCACCCTGCACTTCGAAGAATGCTGTCCTCAGTGACTCGTGGCGTTGAATAGTGTACAGCAGCGCCTGATGGATGTGCATGGGCTTGAGGGACTTGGGAAATGTCTTCAGGAATGGCAGCACATACGCTGTGGGGTCCTGAAGCGAAAGGAAATACATCTGCAGTTGCTGCTTACTCAGTGGAAATTCGTGGGAAATTTCTCGCTCAACAGCGATTTTCCTTGGTCTCAATGATGGCGGAAGCTCCCGCAGGAACTTCGCAATGTCCTCAGTTCTCCACTTATCGCTGCTGCAAACCAAGGAAATCTCATTGTTGGCAGACACTGCAGTGCTGACGTTCTTTACATGGGAAGGTTCTAAAAGTCTGTGGATATCAGTGACGTCATAGATGCATCCATCAACCTTGAGTGGTCTGCTTACCGTTGATGGGATGACGCATTCCCATTCCGAAAGCACATCGCTCGTGGATTTTGCTATGCGGTTCAGGAAATTCTCATCGTACAACGTTTTATTGTATTCAATCCTAATATTATCATCGTGAGATTGTATAAAAATGGAGAGTTCAAATTTTGTCAAAGTGGCCTTGGCTGGCTCCACCTTGAACACATTACCCTCGTATACTGAGTAGTCATCGAGCATCAGCATGATCCCGAAGAGTTTCTTCGACGGAGATAGCTGAATCATCTCATGGTAGGGAAGAAATGCATGCGACATCGCCTCAGCCACCTGCCGCATTGTGTTTTTGACCACTTTCTCACGACTTCCCCTTGCATCCTGCGCAACCATTACAGTACTGATGCCGTAACCTACAGAGTTCTGCAGCGATTGTGTTCGCAAATTGACCGGAAAGCCAATGAAAATGGGGACAAGTGGATCATAGCTGAAGGCTTGGAGAACTCTGGAGAAAAGCGCTACGAGACACGTGAAAGGTGTACAGCTGTACATGCTCACCCAAGAGTTGATAGTGGACCAAAGTTTGGAAACGTGGAAGTCAAAGTACGCAGCTTCAGGATTTGTTGTTACCAGTCGCGGACGAGTTGTCGGCAGTTGGTTGTATACAAAGTTCCGCAGTCTATTTTTCCAGAATTCGATTTCTTCCATTCTGCGTTCATCGAACTGCTGAAGGAGCCATGAATGAAGCAGGAGTCCATCACCCATTCGAAGGTGTTTGTTGTCCAGCAACTGCAGCATGCTATCCACAATTAACTGCATCGAGTGTCCGTCAGTTACTATATGATTAACTTTCATTGTCACTTTGCGTTTATCAACTGTCACAGCGAAAGGGGGTTTCTGGAGGGGATCCAGGTCGTGGTCGATTGTTGCTGATAGATTTTGGTAGCATTCTGTTCCTGACAAAACCTCCATAAGAAAATTTCTCCCGTTTTTATAAAAACAAGTTCTTAAGGAGGGATGAATCATTGCTAGGGTGTTAAAGACGTTACTCAGCGTTAGCGGAGGAATATCCTTTTTCAGGGTGATCGTAAGCGAGATGTCGTACAGGGATCGTACCTGTGGATTGCGAAATGCGCGCAAAAGCGTCATTTGCAAAGGAGTCGGCTTGTTCTCTGGGCCGTGAAGCTCGCTGTGGACCGCTTCAGGGATTGTTCTGCTAGCAGTGGCATACTTGGCCAGCTGTCGTACGCGCGGGAACTTGAACACCTGCAGGATAGGTACCGAGACGTTCAGTGATTTGCTAAGTTCATCAACAAGTCGAACAGCAAGGAGTGAATGACCACCAGATTGGAAAAAATCCGAATTGATGTCGAGTTGATCTTGCTTAAGAGTTCGTCGGAAACAGTTGAGGACAACCTCTTCAGTGTAATTCCTCGGTTCTGCAGGTGCATACCCGCATCTATTTATGTCGCAGCGTCTACTGAGGGCTTTTCGATCAACTTTCCCATTACTGATTATGGGTAGCTCCTTTAAGTGGATTATCAAACTTGGAACCATGTACTTAGGAAGGAGCTCGGTAAGCAAGGTTTCCAGCTCAGCGCTCTGCTTTTCTTCTCCAGTATAGTACAAGACGATGTGGCCGACGCCAGTCTTGTCCTTCTGAATAACGCTGACAGCGTTCTCAACACCACATAGGCGTGTTGCTGAGGTGTCGATCTCAGAAAGTTGGACTCTATGGCCTTTCACTTTGATTTGATCGTCTTTACGGCCCAAAAAGTGCAAATATCCGGCTTCGTCGCATCTCAACTTGTCTCCGACGAGATATATCCGGGCGTTTCTCTCCAGGATTTTATCCTTCTTAGTTCTGAAAGGATTAGCAACGAAACCACCATGGTCACGACCAATGTAGCCCCTTGCGAGGTTCTCGCCGCTGCAGTAAAATTGACCGACTTCGCTCCGTTGTATCTCGTGGTTCTTAAAGGAGCAAAGGCCATATGGCATGTTTGAGATCACCGGCCCTAAGCATGTGGACCCGTGCCCTACCTTCATGTCCAACAGGGTCTGATAGCAGGTGGCTTCAGTAGGTCCATATAACTGGATCAGCCGGATTCCCCGTTCAAGCATGAAGCGCAACGTCCGTTCAGACATCGTCTCTCCGCCAAAACTCCACTTCTCCACATCTTCCAGTCGTTCCAGGTCGTGTTCGTCGAAAATATCCGCTACTACAGGGGTCATGTGCAGCACAGCGATCGGCAAGCGCGACGAGAGGTCCTCCACAACCTCTGCTTCTGGATCACGGATGCTCAAGACACCACCGTTCAATAGGGCCCCGAACGTGTTGCTAATACTGGCGTCAAAGCTGCTCTTAGTGAATTGCAGCACCCTTGCTCCCGCGCGGAACTGGTACTTTCGTGTTGCATGTTCCAGCATATTCAGGACACTTTGATGACTTATACAAACGCCTTTCGGAGTACCGGTTGTGCCTGAGGTGTAGATCAGGTAGGCCAAAGATTCATGGGAAGATCGCAGCAGAAGAGGGAGCTGTCGATACACTGGTGCTTCAAAGGTCGGCGCAATAACAGGTGATGTAGAGGGAAAATCCATGCCAGAGATAACGAGTTTAGGGTCACAGTCCTTGACTATGAAGTTTATCCTGTCCAAAGGGGTGTCTGGTGAAATACATAAATAACAGCAGCCTAGAATATGCACTGCTTCAATAGCTATGTGGTTTTTAATGGATTCGTTGAGGACTATGCAGATGATGTCGTCAGGGCGAGGGGTCTCACCGTAGTACTCTAGAATGGCCGACTGCATTTGGCAGGCGAAGTTGCGGGCCCTGTCCAGCACCTGGTTATAACGCGGTTTCTCTTCTTTGGATTCCAAACAAACCAGATTAGCTGTCAGTAGGGCTTGCTCTACAAAAATTTTACTCAAGCATTTGTTTCTCGGCTTATCGTTGTACGAAATCTCCCTTGGCTGCCCGATCACAGAATGCAGTGCTTCTTTCGTGAAGATGCTATACAAAGTTCGCTTAAATAAGCTGACAAGCTCTTCGATGTACCGTATTGTATAGCGACTCCTGTCATACTGTATGGAAAGACGAAGACTGTTCCCCGGATGGAAAATCCAACTCTGGTCGAACTGAGCGAAGCGGGCCCCTGGATCGCGGCATTGTGTAACGACACCTTCCATCTTTGGCAACTTTGGAAGAGATGTGCTCTCGAAGGTGACAACGTGCTGGAATAGGGGCGTTTTTGTCACATCGCGATCGGTCACGACTTCTTCGATGATCCTAGCCAGCGGTGTGGTTTGCTGCTCCATAGCACTGAGTATTTGATCCATCGTATAGCTCAGCTGCTCCTGGAGGCCAGTGAATTCCTCTGAAAAGCGTAACGGCATCGTGTTCACGTACAGTCCGACAGTGTTGATGTTTTCCGGAGTGCGGTTAGCCACGGTGGTCCCTATGACGATGTCGTCCACGTCGTGCGTCATGCGCATCGTGTGCACGTATGCCATGACAAGGACGTGGTAAAGTGTGCATTTGTGCGCGTTACAGAACTCCTGAACTCGTAAGGGATTAATGAAACTGAGGTCTACATCGACGTAACCGGCCTCTCCATCGGCAGCTTCAGGTCCCCCCTTCGTTACTACCGTACAAGGCTCGTAATCTGCCAAGTACTCTCTCCAGAACTTCATCGAATCGTCATCTTCCAGCTTATCGGGGATCAACTCCTTTACTGGGAGGTCCTCGCCATTGTAAACCTTTGCCAACTCCTCTCCGACAATTGCCAGACTTCTACCGTCACTGATGATGTGATGAATTCTAAGATCCAGTTCGTATCCACTAGGCTGCTTCTGAAGTCTAGCAACTACTAGCGAGTTTCCGCATATTTCTGGGTCTCTAACCTCTTTTTGGGTGAGTTCGTGGAAGCACTCTGTGCCCGACAGCACATTTAATACTGGCTTGTCGACCTCGTTGATGATAACTGATCTCATTGCGGCATTAGCCATGAGTACTTTGTGAAACGCCTGTGAAAGCTTTTTCACCTGCAGATCTCCCTTGAAGTCCACTACAAGGCGGATGATGTATGAATCTCTGGCGGATACATTCGCGCGAGGAACCATAGCCTCTTCTGCTGAGGCGAAAGCGGAATATCGTAGCTGATGTTCCGTGGACCTGCAGGATCCACTTTGTTCGAGCCAACGTTTCGCTGTTCTATGGCCAGAGCGATTTTCTCGGCAGTGCGGAGAGAGAAGAAGGACTTCAGGTCTAGGTGAAAGCCTTGTCTCGCCAAATCTTGCACGACTAGCATCGCCTGAAAGAAAAAGAAAACAGTGGAAAACCGTTCCATAATAGTCACAACAAAAATAGTTCCCAACATATGAAAATACCCAAAACAAAATTTAAATCCATTTATCCATCTAGGTTTTAAGTTGGTTTGGCAGGATTTTCACTTTTGTTTTAAAGAAACCGAAAGAAAGAGTGCAATAAATTTCTTATGGAAAACATAGCAAGATAACATCACTTTTATGAGTTTTTCGCATTCTTTCTCTACATTCATTTTTTTTACATTCTTCATTTTTTAGAAACATATTTTTTACAGTCTCGAGCTGTGGGAAGTGCGTAAAGAAGTCTGGTTGCAAACATAATGAATGTTTTGAGTATTACGTCTTTAAGCACCCCAACTTTGAGGCTCCGCCAGCTGTCTAATTTTCACCGTATTAATTCAAAATGTGGGAGAATTCGAGAAAAATTGAAGCGGCATCTAACCATAATTAATTCTCGAAAAATAAACCAAGTTAATATCAGAATTGTTGCAGAAATTTTATACATATTATCTCAATAGAAATTACTCATCATCATCGTATATTATTAAAGAAGCGCATTTGCATTGTTTGATTTTTAAATCTGTATATATAAAAGTGAAAGTTTGTGTGTTTGTTTGTGTCTTTGTATGTATGTTCAGAATAGAAATCGCGGAGGATTGTCTGATCCGAACCAAATTTTGCATGCCGGTCGATCATGGACCGGCGGAGGTTATAGGCTACTTTACACCTGGGATTATCGATTAGCTTATCGATTATATCGACTTTATTGATTTTTCACTATTTTCGTCCAAGGGTCAGTGAGGACATGCCTACTAGGGTTCTTCAATATGCTGAGCACGAATATGGCAACCATTTTGGATGACGGTATTGATTTATTGATTTTATCTATTTTTCACTATTTTCGCCCAAGGGTCAGTGAGGACATGCCTACTAGGGTTCTTCAATATGCTGAGCACGAATATGACAACCATTTTGGATGACGGTATCGATTTATTGATTTTATCGATTTTTCACTATTTTCGGCCAAGGGTCAGTGAGGACATGCCTACTAGGGTTCTGCAATATGCTGAGCACGAATATGACAACCATTTTGAATGACGGCATCGATTTATTGATTTTGCTCATTTTCCATATTTTTTGCTGAGGGATCGGCAGGGAAATGCCCACTAGGGTTTTCGAATGGGCTGAACACAAATGTGACAACCACTATGCATGGAAGCATTCAGTTATCGGTTTTATGGAATTTGCAGTCGAGATTTTGAATTTTTCGCTTTTCCTGAAAGGTAGTGTCTCACCTCATTTTCGACTTTGGGATATCAGCAGAATCGGGACCTACTCGACGCGCTGAGTTCAGCAATGTCTGTGATTCCTGATAAAACTGTCGAAAAACCCTTTTTTAAGGGACCAATCCAATTAGGCGCGGACGAGTTTCTCGGAAAGGAAGTGCATGTCTTGCCATACAACTCAGGTGATCTCATTGATCGCACAGGTGGTCGGCATGTGGCAGGGCGCGAGGCACCTCGTACACCTCAGGCACACCGGCCGAGAATTTGGCCAAATTCTCGGCCGGTGCGCCTGAGGTGAGACACTGCCTTTAAAGACGGGAGCGCATTTAGTGGAGTTTTCAAAGAAGCTGAACACAAATATGCCATGCATTTTCCATAAAGTTATCATCTGAAGAATCGCTTTTTTCGTTTCTGCCAATAGATCGGTTAAAAAGGCCATTCGGGTCCGTTGACATGCTGATCTCTAAAGTGACGAGTATCTTGAATGGATTTATGGTAGCGACTTCCATCAGGTGTGTAATAGCCGGGGTAGTAAAACACCCGAGCGAAGCCGGGTATACCATCTAGTTACGTATAAAAGCAGGCTGAAGTAGAATGTATGTACATACGTGCATGCTGCTAGGTGCTATAGAACGACTAGATTGTAATTTGAAACACATAACATAGATGTTGAATTTTCAAAAACTCGTGTGACTCATATGGAAAGAATATGTAAGTCAAGGAAATATACCAAAATTTATTAAATGCATCTATTTCTGTATAAATTAATTAGTGAGATGAGATACCTTGCAGGATTTTTGCCAATGTTTTTTTTTGAAAACGAAAACCTGTCACATGTTTTTGAAATTTCGTTGTTCTTGTGTAGATGGTGCAATGAAAAATTGAGCGATCATGTAATTTTTAAAGCTTCAAACCAAATGTCATTTGCCATTTCTCATTTTTGTAAAGTGAGCAGATGAAATATGCCAGATTGACAGGCAGTGATGGTATTAGTTAGACTTAAAATCAATAATTTAAACAAACAGTAAGGATAATATGAGAATGTAAGTATGAAAATGGAAAAAAATGTTGAGATTCACTAATCAGACGCACCTTCACAGAATCTCCTCCGGAGTCGAAAAAGCACTCGTTCGCCATGTGCACCCTGCCAGTGTGCTTCTTGAAGCATTCCACGACGGCTTTCTCCACTCCTCCATGCGCCAGTCTCAGCTCCACTGCGGCCGAACTTCGTTGCGGCTTCGGCAGTCGACGCTTGTCTACTTTGCCATTCTGATTCAGAGGGAACTTGTCGAGGAACACAAAATGCTTCGGCAAGCAGTAGGCTGGGAGGCGCTGGCGAAGAAAATTCCTGAGGTCATCAGCAGACACAGCACGGTTGCTTGGAACGACGTAGGCTACGAGCTCCTTCACTCCTGTGTCCTCGTTGACCGCGATGGTACAAGCAGCGACGTCGATATGACTGGTGATGTGGTTTTGGATCTGAAAAAAAATCGTCATGTTCCAGTGAGATGAATTCTATTGAAAATGTCTGTTTTTTTTTTTTTGAAATAAGCGAATTATGCCTGGTACAGTCGCAGTAGTTGACTACCGAGGACGATGGAGGGGGGAGCTTGTAAAGAAAAATTGGGTCTTTTCCCACCACAAAATCCATCCGGATTGCCGGAATTTGGAAAATTATGCTGCTTAAAGATGGCCTCATTAGTCAATTCAAGAAAAAATAACTGTTCAGAAAGAATAAGTAAGAAACCAAGGAATTAAACGTAAGCTAATACAAGGTCTTTATCTACACATTAGGTATTTTTCATTCAAAAAAGACTAGATCCCATGGGTTCAGCTTCCATCCGTCGAGTTTTTCGTTAAAATTCCACTATTGCTGTCTGTAGAGGCCGTAGATTGATGCACGTGAGAAAAATGTGGGTTCTCTGTTGAGAAAGGCACCCGAACAAGAAGGAATTCAAGAAATGGTAACCTTCATAGAGTAAATGTGATTTCAAAAATCCAAAAATAAGTTTCAAACGATGAAAATACAAAGGCAAGGATTTAAAAACAAGCCAATAATTTTTTTAAAATAAATCCGTAAAATTCCTGAGAAAGAGTGCTCTGTTCTATTAGAAGGAAGAAAAATCTCTAAGCATAGAGAAAATCTCATTGATGATCTGAATTTCCAGGTTTTTATCCTGATACGGATTGATGAAGCCATAGAACGCTCCACTTTTGGTGATATTAAAAGGAAGAGGATAAGCAATAAGGTGATCAAATTAAAAATAATCGATTATAACAACAAAAAAAAACAACCTCGGTCAGGTCGACAATCCTCCCACGTATTTTGACCTGGAGATCAGCCCTTCCCGTAAAATGCAGTCGGCTCTGGTGATATCTGACAATGTCGCCTGTCCTAAATTCCTTCCCAAAACATCCATAGCTGATTGTTCTAGCATTCAAAGCGGGCATGCTGTAGTAACCCCTAGTAATACCAAGTCCGTTCATGTAAAGCATTCCTTGGTATTTCTCTGGTAACAGCTGTCCATCTGGATCTCTTATGAGCAGGTGCAGATTCCTGTACGGCTTTCCTTCTTCGGAAATGGGAGTGCGTACCCTCATCCTGTTCGCGGTCGTGTACACTGTCTGCTCCGTAACTCCATGTTCTTGATAGAGGTGTATGTCTGTCTGCAGGAGGTGTTCAAGGGCACTGGCCTGTATTGCTTCGCCACCGAAGTGGATGGATTCCAGGATGTTCAATCGCTTGATGTCAGTGGAGGGCAACGATGACAAGTAGGCTGGCATTATGTAGGCGTTGGTGACATCTTGCATCTCGTCTATCTTTGGAATGAGTTCTGTGGCGAGCCTCATGGATGCACCATTGGCGAAGGTCTTGGAGAGGTCTGCGAAAAAGATGTCAAAGCCGTAGTTGACCACCTGGTAGGTGCATGACGTGTTGTTGATGTTGAATTGCTTCGTGTATGCTGGCGCGAGGTTGCAGTGTCCCGAGAACTCCGTACACACCGCCTTGGGCTTTCCTGTAGTGCCTGAAGTACAGGTGATGTAGGCCAGGTCAGAAATGTCCAGCAGGTTCCAGAACTTTCCGCAAGCAGTGCTAGAACCAAGTTTATGGATAACAGGATAATGTTTACCCTTTGCTGCCTTTCTGAGCTCTTTAAAGTTGAAGTCAATTAAAATTGGATTCTCAAACATCTCTACCATTTCCATAACTCGCTGCACAGGCCAATCCAGGCTGAGAGGCACCACTTGCAAACCACATTTCCATATAGCCAGAACAACTGCCAGCAAGTCGAAGCTCCTCTCCATAAAAACTGCGGCACACCTGTCTCTGGAAGGCAGTTCTCCATAATGGGAGCAGTATGTACTGTTGATTTGCTGTGCTACTTGCGAGCTTTTCATGTCGAGCTCCTTGTATGTCAATTTCTGTCCTCCGAACTGGATCGAACTCTGCGTGGATAGGTTGTTCTGGAACATCTGAAGAACTGTATAGAAAGGTATGTCACACTCATTGGCAGCGTCGCGTCTCCTGAGAGAATTTAGCTCGCTATCTGTAATTATTGAGACGTCCTTTAGGGGTTTGCTAGGAGCAGACCTACCGAGCTTATCCAGGATATGCAAAAATCGATCCAATAGGTCAGCTATCGTCTCTTTGAGGAACAGGTCACAGTTGTACTCAACCTTAATGCTGAAAGACTTTCCACTTCGCTGGAAGTACCAGATCTGTTCGTATTTGGAGAATCGTGTGGGCAGGTCAATGAAGACGATGTCACCATCCGCTGGAGGCACATCCACGTTGTCCATTACGAGCAGGACCTGGAAAAGCGGCGTCACTTCATCGTCCCTTTCCAACTTCAGCTCACTAACAAGCACATCTAAAGGGACATCTATGGCCCTCGCTTCAGATATGGCTTTGGCGAAGTTTGTGAGATAATCAGAAAGTGTCAGCGAGGTGTCTACAGTTTCCAGAAGTGGTACCGTATTCACAAAACATCCTACTGTCTTCAGAAACTCATTTTCTCTTAATGATGAGGGAAATCCAACAGGAAAGTCGGCTATACCCGTTGTTTTGAGAATTAGAAATTTGTAAACAGCTGTCAAAATGCAGAAATCAGTGCAGTTCCCACTGTTTCGCAATTTTTTCAAGGATTCCAGTAGGTGCTGCGGAAGTTGCTTGTGAACCGACGAGCCGTTGAATGTCTGTCTGGCAGTGCGAGGTCTGTCTGTTGGAAGCAGCTGAAATTCCCTATCCTTTAGCTTTTCTTTCCATTTTGATAGTTCTCCCCTGTAGTGTAGTTTAGAGGTTTTCTCAGCGTAGTCTTTATATTGACCATCAGGCGGGGCTAATTTTGTTCCAGCGTAAAGTGCCTTTATTTCCTCTGTAATTATGCTAATTGAGTATCCATCGACGGCGATGTGGTGGAACACGAGACAGACAATCTTTCTGTCTGCAGAGAAACTAACGGCAAAATGCAGACTTGTTCTTTTCACATCGATTGGTAGCGCAACAAACTTTTCTGGATCAGTGTCAGATGTCCTGCTGGCAATGAACGCCTCAGTTCCGGAAGCGAGCGCTTGAGAATCACCAAAGTACAGGGTGCGCAAGATTGCATGTCTCATCACAAGGAGATTCAACGCTGACACAAATCTGCTCTGATCAAACAATTCCGACCTCATGGAGAAGACTACAGGTTCGTTGAACTGGGCACTAGATTCGGGATCGAGCTCACACATAAACACCAAACGCCTCTGCTGAGGTGATAAAGGCAAATAACCTGAATAAGCGGTGGAATCTTTATTCGAGTTCACATCACAAGCACAGGATAATAGATAGGCGTCCACTTCGGCCACAGTTGGGTGGGAGAGCAGCGTTCCCGTGGGGATGGAGTAGTTTGGGTACTTCGCCTGGATCGCCATCTCAAGCTCGGCCGTCTTCAGCGAGTCAAGCCCCATCGATGTGAAAGTCTCTCGCTTATCGATGCTCGAGCAATCAATACCTATTTTCTCCATGCATCTGATGGTTGGACTATCGCCTGGGGGCTTTTCTTTGCTCAGCGTCGTCATCTCAGTGGTTGGAATGCAATCCATGGGCTGCTGTTCTTTGTGCGACATCTTCTCAGTCTCAACGGCCTGGTCCTCCTTGTCCGCTACGCGAACGTTCACGAACTTTCCACAAAGTGTCCCGAACTGGCTGTACATCCTCACAGTAGCCATACCATTCGAGTCCTTTTTTCGGTCTATCACCATTCGAAACGGTCCAAAGAACTCGATTGGGTAAAATATCTGCTCGATTGATACAATTGGCTTCTGCAGGTCGAGATAAAACTGGAGAACTTCTTGAACTATGAGCGTCAGATTCTTGTAGGTCGAGCTGTCGCTCTCTCCACGTCGGACACGCAAAACTCGATAGTCGCCCACTTCAAACAGAGTGACATTGTCTTCTGGGATCTGCAGGACCTCGCTTATTTTCTTGACGGCACTGTGATGGATTATGTCGTCGTCGCAGTATGGAGCGTTAAACTGCTCCGTCGCTGTCTTGTAACACTGCACTGCGGTCGTCGAAAACGTGGCGTCATTGACGTGGCCCACCAGTGTCTGACTCCTGAAAAGAGATTCGGTTAAAGGTGCCGTCCAGGTGGTAATTTAAGAATGGAGTTAATGTAGTACAGGTAGTTATCACATAAGAACTATAACAATCATGCTAATGAACTAAAGGGTGGGCCACAAGTTACTGTACATCGTTTGCTGGCTTATTTTTCTGCAGCAGTGACATCTTTGTCGCTCTATTAAGTGTTGCCTAACAGATCTGAAATTGATCTACTTCCTGATCCCAAATACGTCCTAGGGACCTGCGAGATAACGGAAAAAATTTATCGAAACTTTAGTGAAGATTTTCGGTGCGACCGACCACTGTCAGCTCGCAATTTCCGAGCAAAGCAGCTTCAAAAACAATTTTTGACAACGGTTCTACGTGGGGTCGTCTCCTTTTCTTGACGACGATTGCGAGTTTGCGAAATGTGTATGCAGAATCCACTCTACATACATAGATCATTGTTTATAAAAGCACAGAACGAGGCTGTTCCAAAACCTGCATGGACGAGAAAACCTAGGCGTAGGTTTCGAGGGGTACACTTAGCCCATATCCATGCCTATTGAAGGGACTGCACAAGCATTTTGTAGCACTTTCATTCTGTTTTTTCGGATTACATCTACTCCCTGGCTGCTGCCCTTTCTTCCTGTGGAAAAATTCCTTGAAAGTGAATTTTACGAAAATCGGCCATTACGTGGATCACGGAGTAGACGTTGTTTCTCGCTGCCATACTTCGCATAGTCAGGTTGCATGGGAAACCCCGCATACTTCTGGAAAGAGCACTACTTGCGCTTCAAGAAGGGTCCAAGCAGTGAATCCCACTTCCAGAATCGGCTGGATTTTGCAGGAAAAATTGCCATAACAACCCATTTTTTCCAAAAATTTGTTTCGAGGCCAACCACTCCCAACAGCTTGGACATGGTTGGTTTCAGTGGAGTTAGGTGATATGCAGGCCTTTTGATCCTCTTTTATTTCCAAGTTCCAGTGTATGCCCATTCACTTAAAATCAGCTGTTTGAAATGGAGCAAATGAGACCAGTCTGTTCATCCAGTTTACATTTTCGCAACATTTGTTCTAGTTTACATGCGGAAACCCAATTAGAGGTGCCAGGAATGGGAATAGAAATCGGATCAATAGCGCCACGACAGAAAATGCTTAATTGAGACCCTAGGTTTCTGAACGGTATTTCCACGTTTTACCTTCGATTCGTTTGACCTATGAGTTGGAATCCAAAGAACAATATAGGCAAGTTGACCATATTAGCGCCCCTTCGGGACGCTAGAAAGTGGGGTGGGGCAGCCACTTGGGGCAAGTGCAAAAGTTTTGCCTTTGCCAAATCTCTAGAAAATTGATAAAGAGGCAGAACCA
>KN726705.1:0-10109 GCA_000816745.1 Ancylostoma duodenale
GATGGAATCTAGGTAGAGGGTAAGTTTGGGTACGTTAACGCTTTTGCTATGGGCAATATCAGTGATGAATTTGAGCCGGGTCACATAGTCTGCTGGGTTAGAACTCGATAGTTTCAATGATCATCCTCAACCACAAGGCAAAGCGGGTAACGATAACATAACGAAGAAATCGAAGTAGAAACTCCGTTCAGTAATTTCTTGTAATCCTGTACACATTACACAAACTAGGTTTTAATGGCGGATATTTGATTCGTTTAAAAATACATGTGCTGAAATGAGAAGTCTAGAGATTGTATAAGGCAGTTGTTTCAAAAATGCTCCATCTTTCTCAACAAACTAACCTATACATTACATTATACATTGTCGGCTCAGGGCTGCTTCGTGAATGGAGCAGGTATGCTAACTGAACAGTTTGGTGATTTGTGCAGCACGAACGCCATAGTGTGCGTAATGCTCCTGCGGCTTTCGGATTCACATTGCGGTTGCTCGAGCCTTAGATACCAGCACCGCGTGAAAGTGTCAAAACAAACTAACTTACAGGAGAGGTGAGCAAAAGCCTGTTCTGGAAGAGTTTCGGTGGAACTGGCAAAAAGCCGTGTTAAAAAACTACTACTGATCGTCCAAAATATTGCCTTCAGACCATCAAATCAAATAATGAAGGTCCGTAAGCCTGGAGAAGTCCACATTTTAGGCGGCATTTATGGCTAATGCGCGTCAAATTTGACGCGTCTGCCTGAAGTTTCACAAAGTTTTCGCGATGTCTCGATGCGGAGAAGATCGAAGCGCAGTTTTTTCGCGCCGTCACAACGGCAAAAACTAGGAACATTGGCTTCCTGCTAGGAATTCTATTCACTTCCCCTTTCTGCACTGTATATCGCAGCGTCAAATTTGACATTTTTTTTCATCATCCATAAATACCGCCTTAGCGTACATAAAGCGTAGCAGGCAGGTTTTTCATGAGACTTCGGCAGACCTTACGGGAGAAGGTTTTGCGTACCTGCGTCACTCATTTCAAGAAGGCATACAGAACAAGACTGCAGCATTGCATAAATCGTTGTTTTAAACGTGATCATTCCAGTGTTACCTCCATCTGAAATGACAAGATATGTACTTCAGTTGAAATGATTCAAGGTAAGCCCATCTTTACTCAAGTGTGCGCCCAAATGTTTAAAATCTGAGCTCCTCCTTGCGATACCTCAGGGCTATGACTAGGTGAAATGGGGCGTATCATGTTCTCGTCACTGACTTCTCCTTTGAGTGACCCAGTCATAGGATCACGATACGCTCCCAGTAAGAAGCTTCCTAGTTTTTTTTTTTTGGTTGTCATCCGATATGCCCACAAGGATGAGTTTATGAAGCGAATTTGGTAAGAGCAGTGATGCAATGACAACTCTCATTACAGGTTACGAGATTTCCGCCACTTTTGGAGGTGACAATTCGAATTACGTTGTCGGTGAAATGACGATTCAGTTGCGAGCGTGGGCCGCACTGCACTTACTGCAAAACCATTCGCGAATGCATAATGAGAAGGGAAGGTGTAACTAAAATAGAACCGGAAAATGCCCATCTATTCGTTCTGTCCGCCCGAACCAATCTTTGCACAGGCGGTCTCATGCATTTCATCATATACTACATTGTCACTATGGGCGCCGGATGTTCTCCAAATTTCCTGGAACGTTCGCACAACGTTTGTAACAGTACCGCATAAGTTATCAAGCGCTAACATTGACCGAAAAGAGTATTTAGGGGTAAACAATTTCGTTCCATCGACAAAATCAAATTATGACACCGGAAACGATACAACTATAAATTTCCGTACAAAGGCGACGAATTGGCGCAAAATTCAGAAAGTGCACGCTCGCTTTGCAACAGGTGGACATTCTTCTCTTTCTGTCTTAATCAATCTAGCACTTATGGCAGTAGTTATATTAGCACTTGTCCGTCAACATCCTTGAAGTTATCCACCCGAGAGAGGTTAATCCTGGGACGCTAACGGTGAAAATTGAAAAGATTCGAATCTAGGCCTCTTCACGGATCAGCCGGAAGTAGAAAGCAATTTACGTGTACTCTATTTTCACTAAGTTCTGCAGGATTGTAAATTGCCCATTGTCATAACACTAGGACGACAAGCACAACTAGTTTGCGGGGAGATGACGGCAGCTTGGAACGCTGGCCTGCTTCTTCCTTCATCATCTTCGAAGGTACAAAAACGTTGTGGGGTATGCAAATGTACAAGATAATGATCATTTGGTGTTCGGCTTCTAGAAAAAGGGTCATTATGAAGGCAACAGTGCGTTACAGTTGTAAATATCACATGCAACTACTTGACGGTATAAGATCACTTTCTGTAGACCTTGTTTTTATGTTTTCGGAAGTAAAGCAAGTTATAATCACACAGGGGGAAAGGTTGTGTGGAGAAACGATGGTTGATTCTGTGCTTTATAAAGCGCTGTGGAATGCAAGCCTGAACCAAGAGGTTCCCAGCGCTCCAAGAGTAAATGATGTGTTGTGTTGAAGTGTACGATGATTACATGCGTTTAATCACTGATCACAACGGGCCAAATTCGCCGAGAGAAAGAGAATCTCAATTCTAACGGATCGCTCAGCACGCACGACAAAACAAGCGAGCATTTTAGCATAGAAGCACACAACAAGCATCACAAAACTGGGTCAGTGGATCTTAATAATTTGTATGCAACCCTGCCTTCACTCAGGAATGTGGAGAACTTGATACATACAGTGCGTTTCATAAGTATAAGACCACCCTCAAGTTCAGTTTTTTGCACATCCTAGTACTCTGACGTATCAGTGGTTCCCACCATTAGATTCCTCTTGCCAAAATACTAATGGTATCACATTTGCAGATATGAACATTATAACAACATTTGAAATCTCCTTTAATTTTTTTTCTGATTTTTGGGCTTTTCAAAAACTTTCAAAAATATAAGACCACTAGACCGAGATTCTTGCACTTCATAGTGCAGGTCACAGCCAGCACCCCATCAGCGATCAGATCTCACTTCCCTACCGCATGTTCATGGGGTTCTATTCAAATTTAATGACAAGTACGGCATCTAAATCTAATTCGGACCAATATTTTGGCATCTATTCGCAATTCAAAGTTGTTTCGGAGGAAATCATCGAACTATATCTCACCCATAAATTAGGTACTTTTAGCCGTAGGCTTGTTTGGATCAACACCTATCCATTAAGAAGTGCTGCGAAACAGCAGAAACATTGATGGAGAAACAATAGAGAAGATCACTTGAACAGAACACAACAAGAATTCTAGAACACCAGGAAACTGCTAGGCTCCAATTCGATGCCTACAGCAAACTGAGGGCAAACAGCAAACCAGGCTCATGATTTCTCGTTCTCATCCAAGTTGCTCTTTTGTAGGAAAAGAAGCTCAATTTCGATGGCTCTGACTGCCGAGAGGGTAAATATGGTGATTTCTGGAAAGATCTGTCACCGTTTTGTGGTCAGCACATTGGCTGGTGCAAGTGTGCAGATCTCTTATTACGACAAAGAACAAAATAATGCTATGCCCTGATTATGTTCCTTGCACGTTGGATACGAAAAGTTGTTAGAGGGTGTTAGCAACGCATTCTACATCTATGAATGGGCGTCCAATTCAGCGAGACATTCATATTACGTTAAGACAATGCTGCAATCCAAAAGAGCCTGTCGACAAAAGTGCCATTTTAGCCTCAAATGTTCAAGGTAACTGAGTTGCACAATAGTACTTAACATCTAAGCTTCATGAAGAAGCTGAGAATAACCAGACTGTAGAAGATCTTCGCTGAGAACTGCAAACATGTAACCAGTAATTGAGGAAAGAGATGAGCACTAATGTGTTACGCAGATACGACTCGAAATATGGTGTGTAGTCAATTTGCCGCAGCTACCTATGAGGGAAGAACTCTCAATCATTAGGCATCAACACTCCTAATGAGATCATCGAACGACAGTTGGTTCGTAACAAACTATATGATGGATCATGTTTCACGAAAAATTGCGTCACAGGTTCATACGGTAAAATTGGAGACTGTGCAAAAACAGTGGTAGTTTACCAAATCGAGTGTTTAAGCTGCCTTGCGATCTATATCGGTGAGACCGGGCGACCTCTTCATGTACGAATAAGTGAGCATCTTGCTAGCAAAAGAGGGAAAGTTTGATAAAGCCACTAGGAAAACACAGACGCGAGGACCACAGTGGGAACGATTTCGGTGTAGCGTGCACAATTCTGGCCTGTGAACCGGAAATCTCGGCGAGGAAAGCTCTCGAAGCATTCTGGATGTCAGTGCGAAATCCCAGGATGAACAACAGAAATGAGCACATATTGATTACTAGTGATCTAATGCCGTTCCTACCGTTATGCATGCTATAAGATTGTCACAAAAGAGTGAGCAATCCTCACGCATCCGCTAGTGACTATCGCGTATTGCGGTGCGGATATATTCTCTGCCTTGCGGTGGAACGCTTGGTGAGTTCGTCTCACACGTCTGGTGTTCAGTGTTAGCTAGCCATTACGAGTCGAAGGCACAGTTCAGAGGAGGCGTTCGATGGTGTAGTATCACAAATTCATGAGAATTGATCCACTTTCAGGCTTAGAAAACTGCGTGTTGCCGAAACGTTGGCAGATAAAGTGTTCATAAGAACCTACGTGGCAAAACAAATGAAGAAATAGTCCGAACATTATGCTCAGGTTTTACGATAGGAGAACATGGAACATATTTCCGGACAGATCTGGTAGTCTCCAAGGGACTTGCGCTAGGCGTCGATGAGCGTGCGTTTTCCGCGGCCTGGAGAAGTACGCGGCGCGACCGCGCCGCTCGCGCTAGAATCCTCTCCGCAACAATGAACCGAGGGGTTTTCTAGGTACAGTCGGTCCGAAACGATGAGTCCGCTCACGCGGAGATCGAGAGGCGGCCACGCTTGCCATCTCTCCACGTCATCATTTCCAATCTGCGTATCACGTTTCATCGTTATCTTCATGGTTGCGACGTGGACGACTTGGCAGCTAACAGCATACGTTCCAGCCGCGCCGCCTCTTGATCCCCGCGTGTGTGGACGGACTCGTCGTTTCGGACAAACTGTAGTTAGTTAATTTTCTAGATAGTTAACACCAAATAAGATGAAATACTATCAGGAGAGCCCTGATTTGTCACTACAGCACCGATTCCTGTGCAAGCGGCCCCACTGCGCTGCGTACTTCTGGTATCCGCGGAAAACGCCATCCATTGACGGTCACTGTATGAATACTTGAAAGTATGTATTTGTTGTCCCAGGAACGGCCTTACGCTATGTATTGCCGTTTCAGAGTTCAAAGCCTTCAAAACCTCAACTATGCTGGCCTTAGATGTTGCAGGAAGTGGGTTTTGTAAGTTGTTTTGTTTAAAAATTGTTGACGGGCAGTTTCTGGTTGGGTACTATTGTTCTTCAGCGGCCCCACTACAGGCGTCAAACTCAGAATAATGAATTTGTTCGAAAACTTGCATGTAGGGGTAGCTGAGGATCCTAATCAGAATACCGTGTCCATTCTACACGGCAACATCGATTTTTCCCAAGTTTGCCTCTCCTCTCGAACTTGCTTGCAGAGGTTTTTGAAGGTGGTGATTATAAACACGATAAGTGTTTAGCACGAAAAATGTCGATTCTATGGCGAAAACTGCACGAAGCTCCGAACCTACAGCGATCCAGAGAGAGAAATCTGGAGCAAATCAATGAAGTCGAAACGACGATACAAGGCTATTGTTTTGTGATCATCTCCTTCAGAAGCCTCTCATTGCAAGATTTACGAAAGGAAAACAAGCGGGAAAAAAATGAAAAAAACCGATACTGTCATGCAAAGTGGATGTGATATTCGTGATCAGACCCTCATCTGTATGCAAGTTATCAAACAAATTCTTGTTCCCGAGTGTGGCGACTATATGGCGGATGGTGGCGCCTTAGACTCTCGGACGTAGGTCGTCCGTATGTGCGATAAACGCGGTGGTTCAGTGGAATATTTATTATACTGTACAGAGAGAAAGAGTGCGAAGAGTAAAGTGAGTAATGAGCGCCTCGTGCGGCTTACAACATCATTCTGGCCAGGAATTATCATCTCAAGCATGAGACGAGTCAGCCCCGCCCCCTCCACAGGAGGTACAGTATCGGAGGTGGACATGAATACTACAAGGATCATCGATATGTCGATGATACTCCGGCGGGCGACAAGAATTATCACTATTGATATCACTGAGCTTAGCTTTCTTCGTTGTCGTCGTGGTGCGGCGAGGATCGACTTCTTGAGGTGGGCGGCGGTGAAACACAGCTCGAGGACTTGAAGGGCGGCGACGGGTGGCAGGAGTTGAAGGCGAACGGCGGCTGGACGGAGTGGATGGCGGCTTGGCGTGGAGTACAGGACGGCGGCGGCTGGAGTTGAAGCCAGACGGGTGAAGATGTGGAGATCGTACCTTTCTTACGGCTACTGAGCAGTTGTGCTCGAAATCATTCACATTTTCATTCTTTTCATTCAATGCAAATGGAACAGTTGTGAAACCGTAGGTGCGAACGACTTCACCAGAGCGTTTGTAGATGTTTTTGCGCTGCGTTGGTTCATTGCGCTTGAGATTCTTCTCTAGAATCTGTTGTCCTTTTTCCTCACAGATAGCTGTCAGGTTGTAAGTGACAGATTTGGGCTAACTTATGCTCATTAGACCACGACCGTGAATTACATTGCCAAAAACTGTTTTGGCGATGTGTAATCCGGATGGGGTTCTAGCTCCATTGCCGGTAACAAGGTCATAGTCAAGACCCACCAAAATGCGTAGAATATGATGTTCCCCACGTAAACTCCTATTTGCTAAGAAAATCTCATTGGCTTTTAGAAAGTCGATATCGCCTTGCTCGAGTCTCACGGATGGAAACCCATTTGTAATAACCGGTCTGGTTGCACGGTTATTTCAATCTCTTCTCCAAATGCAGTACCGATTTTAAGAGGAACAATGTGGCTTTCGAACGTTTCAACACGTCCGCCAATTCCCGAAATTGAACATTTTTCGGTCATATGCTTTGGTAGACCAAATTGTTCTACGAGCTCTTCGTCAATAACTGTTCTTTGAGCACCCGAGTCAAAAACGAAAAGAACTTTCTCGTGGTGTTGCTTTCTTACATTCCATACGCTGCCCTCGGCTGTCATTAACACGATTTGTTCGCTTGTTGAACTCTCGACGCGACGGGTAGAGTTTGTGGAAGTATCCACGCACATTTGCGCACTAACTGATGCATGTTTTCTGCGATCAGATTGTCTCCTATTTGACCTCTGACTGCAATTTTGATAGTTCCCTCTATCTGATTGGATGAAGGGCATGTGTTTTGGCTGTAGCTTGTTAGCATAATTACTATGCGGTCTGTATTTCTTGAAACACAGGCTGATATGATGTTTCTGACCACACTGTGCACAGTCTTGTTTTTGGCAGACAAAACTGTTATGGGTCCGTGAGAAACATTTCCAACAGCGATTTTGTTCTTTAAGTGCTTTTCGGCGAATGCTTTGATCGCTGACGGTACGGCATCGTGTGGGTGAGCGATTGCCCTTGTGGCAAAATATGCATCCTTCACGGTAATTGGGTCGATAGTTAGGGCACTTCGCTCTTGATTGTTTGACCCTGCCGTTGTTTTTCTGGCGTGATCTGCTCTCAATGAGTGTTTTTGCGGCTATCTCTTCTTTGAGAAGTGCAATTGGGCTGAATCCGTGTTGGTTTGAGAGTGATGCCTGCGAAATTGACGGCAGTGATACATTGCATTTTCTATTTTGCTCGGTTTTTTCGGCAATATTTTGAACGACTACTGAATCATCTTTCGTTGGAGCACATACCTTTTGAGCTCTAATTTTTGGATATTCTAGGTGATTCTCCATATTTTCTTGAACCGTATTAGATTCGTTGAGCTTTAAGGTTAAAGTAGCTATGAGCTCGTTTGCTTCCATTATTGATGTGTGGAGCTCAGATTCTTCTGTTATTTGGTGAATTTCCGCTAGAATTTCCCTTTTTTCTGAGTTGTCCTCGCAGTTTCTGTACTCATCTAGTATCTCTCTGTACAATTTCTGAAGGTCCTCTTTTGCCTCATTGATTCGTAGGATGCTATTCTGTAGTAACGTTGTTGTAGAGCGACATTTCGCATAATCTACTCTATATTCTGCTCTCCTTGTACTTTCTTTGTAGAAATTTACTACTTTCCTTAGCGAACTGGCGCTAAGGACAATGGGAATTCTGTGGAAGTGAAGTGCCATTGCTTTTTTTTGGCTCACTTCAGAAAGGTTCCCGTGAGATTTGTCGTTCAGAGACGACTATGTGCGCAATTAGTAGCTCACACAAGCGCTAACTGTAGTGCCAGTTACGCTGGATTGAATCGATATCGATCCTGGATCCTTGATTGGATCCGTGATTTTAGGGCACTTTGGCTCCTAGGATAGACTTTGCTACCTCTTACGGCTTAGGGTGGGCCGTGAAAATGCTCTGATGTGAGCTGGTTTTTGCTCTGGTGTGAGGTATTTGCTGCTCTGGTGTGAGCTGCTGTTACTCCTGGCCCCAAAGTTGGTATGTTTTGGCACGGGAGATTTGATTGCTCTGGTGTGAGGTGAGTCTCTTCTCCAGGCTCAAGAGTTGTTACGCTCTGACGCGGGAGGAATGGCTTAATTTTAGCCGATGCACCAAAACTGTGGCGACTATATGGCGGATGGTGGCGTCTTAGACTCTCGGACGTATGTCGTCCGTATGTGCGATAAACGCGGTGGTTCAGTGGAATATTTATTATAATATACAGAGAGAAAGAGTGCGAAAAGTAAAGTGAGTAATGAGCGCCTAGTGCGGCTTACAACATCATTCTGGCTAGGAATTATCATCTCAAGCATGAGACGGGTCAACCCTGCCCCCTCCACAGGAGGTACAGTGACAGTATCGGCGGTGGACATGAATACTACAAGGATCATCGATATGTCGATGATACCGAGTTTCTGGTTAGTAGTGAGGCCGCTGAAGTACGGTGGTTCCTTTGGTTGTGATTGTTTCAATTTGTTCATCTTTATAAATTGGTTGCGATGATGAATTTTCAATAAACTTTCTAGATGATTGTGCACATTGACTTGGATATTGTTGCGTGCAACCGCTTATGAGCTATGGGATTACTGATTCATATCCTGTTCGCTGCTCGGAGGTCACATGGCCTTAGGTCAGTGCCAACATTGATGAGCACCGTTTTATGCCCCAATGTTACCACTAGCCTTTTCAACAATAAAAGCCAGTGTAAGTATCCCATTTCTATTGGAGCAGGTGGATGGCGGCTGTCGCTCTTATATCAAAATATCTGCTATTGGTTTTATCAAGCACAGGGTTCTAAGTTTGTGTACTTCTATGTGAAGGGATCGCCGTGAATGAGATTCGCGCTATTTTCCTTCCGTGGACACGCAACCGCTCCCGAGCCGGAGCGTCCAATATTGCTTCAGTTGGTCTGGCAAAACTCCAGGATAAATGATGTCGTCGCTGCTGTCTGTCCACCGTCTGCTTTGTCCAGCCCTCGGATACGCAGGTGTGCGGGCGAGTTCATAGCTCGTTCTGGCTGTTAACGGTTCTTTTTTAACGTCTGCCACAGCGGCAGTCGCCCATAGTTAAGCAAAGACTGTCGTGTTGCCGCGATGTGAACCTCACGAGGACAACATTCTCACTTTTTTTTGCTAAGAATACACTCGGCAACATCAGGAAAGAAATCGTCGTGACTGCATTTTGTCGCCCGGTAATAGCGCCGTGACGCCGCCTCGACGCATAAGTCTGAAACCCTCCTTAAACTGGTGGCGCCCTTGTAGATAGAATGTTTGGAGTTCATGGCACATGATTTTAAAGGCTATTTATTTGGAATCAGGGAACTGCTGGATTCCACGAGTTTCTGATCAGTTCTTTTCGCTATTCTTTTTAACACACATGTGGTCTATGATGTTGTGCTCCGAAGTTCACCGTTGTTGCTTTCAAAGGAACTCGCGAAATGTATAAAAATAATGCTTGGACTTCAAAGTGCTACACTGGTACTATGGCGGCATCGAGACATTGCTTCAGTGGACCGCCCCTCCCCCC
>KN726705.1:10744-24613 GCA_000816745.1 Ancylostoma duodenale
ATCAGATGCAGTTTTTCATGCTGTTCAAGATTCCGTTGTCCATATCTGCTGCGGTGTCCTCGGTGAAGAGTTACAGCTGTTTTTCAATAGAGCTCTCGAGCGCGGCGCTTGTCAAAGATGTGCAGGCCGTCTGGCTCAGGTGAGCCCTGGCGCCATGGTAAGCGTTTCGTTCTATAGGTGGATGCCCATGGTTTATTCCCACGTCCACGAAACATTTTCGCATTTTCTTCTTTAATGTTTTTTTTTTTCAATCAATTCTATCTTGAAAAGTTCTAGTTTTGCCGCATTATCTTCTCCCTCGTAATCTGGGATCTTAAGCGTTGAAAAACTTTTAAAATGCCTTTTATGGCCTCCCTACGTAAAAAAAACGAGTTTTACCATTTCACGCACTCATGAGGTAAGATGACACAAATTGGTTAAACATAGCCTTTTTTTAAGAGTAAACAACGAATAAAGAAGAGCCTATTTCTCTTCTTTGCATCACCCAACTAAATTTGGGGTGAAACGAAACTGAACTTACAGATGCCAATGTAAACAGCTGCGTTTACGTGATTACATCACGAGTACGCAGAATAAAGTGAAAAAACCTTCAATGGTTAAGTCAGAGATCAGCCAACTTTCGTACTCCTGGTGATTATGTTCTGCCACAAAGTTGTCTTATCGTAGTGGGTGAAGAAGCCCGATTTACACGACATTATCGCCTATAATATTCAGAAAAATGATTGACAATACACTGCAAAATGTTTGCATAAATTTCTGGATTTTTCTTTCTAGCAGAAAAACCCATGTGCGGATGCTCCCTCCAGTACTCTGAAAACTGAGCTACAAAAAGATCGCACAAATTGCTTTTAAAACTTCAAAACTCCTGATTGTAGGCGAAGAAGGTGACGTGGCAGTTTTTGAAATGTTTTTCGAAGAAATTCAGCATTGAATGAGAAAATGCAAAACATAGCCCTCACGGGGATATGAACACCTGACCATCCACCTGAAGAGCGAGACACTTACCACTACACCACGGACCACATGGTTTTACCCTCTATGCACCCCATTTTCATACGAAAATTGGGGTTTTCTCTATATTACATGGATTTTTGCCTACCTTTCACCTATAGTATACTCTCCCTCCCCTCTAGAAACTCTCCAGTTTATATTTTTAGTAATGCAGACAATAAGCGTCGTGCTCCAAACCAAAAAAGGAAAAAAATCGCCTTAACCCCATATAGGGAACTCCGCAGCAGATATGCGGTACAGATTTGAAATCAGCGTCAGAAACTGCCTATGCCAGTGCACATGCCGTCACGAATGGCTGGGCCCCGCTAGTATCCTTCCCTAGTGAGTAGCCAAAGTCATAGGGAGCCCGTGCCTCTCCAGCCGTCATAGGGAGCCCATGCCGCATGATAACGAGGGGGTGGGGTGGGCTATTGAAAGACGGGATCCTTTGCGTCGAGAAGCTCATAGAGAACCCGAACCGCAGAAGTGCGCAGAGGATGAAAAAGTAGTAGGTAACCCTCGTGGCAGGGAAACGACAGGTATCGAATCCTCTCAGGTGTGAGGACAATCGGGAACCCACGTCGCAGGGAGCTGTAAAGGAGGGGGTGCTCTCAGACGGGAAAGTCGTGGGGCACCCGCCTTGCATGAACACGGTAAGTCGCATGATGACGAGAAAGAGCGCATCCTCAGAAGTGTGAGAGTAATCGGAAACCCATGTCGCAGGGGGCTGTGAAGTAAGAAGGTACCCTTAGTTGAGAATGTCATAGGGAATCCTTGTTGTAGAAGGTTTTCAGCAGATGACCATTTAAGGTGTTAGGGTTATTAGAAACCCGCATTGTAGAAAGACGACAATGAGCATATCCTCCATGGTATGGGGATAAGGATAAAAGGGAGCGTGGCTAATAGAAGTACGTAAAGAAAAGAGATCTCTTAGTTGAATAAATGAGAAGGAAGTCGATGGTGAGGAATTCGTTGAGAAGCGGATTGTCTGAGGTGTGGGAGACATAGGGAACCCATTCTACATGAACACGACAGCGGTCGAATCCTCTGAGTCAAAAGTCATACTCTATTAGAATTTCACGAAAACGACAGGGAGTGGATCCTAAGGCACAGGGACAATGTGGGACGTGGCTCGTTGAAGGAAGGGTTCTTCTCAACTGAGCGAGGCAGAAGGAAGTCGCGTTGAAGGAAATTTTTAGGGAGCGGGTCCTCTAAATATCGAAGTCATACGGAACCCCACTGCAACAAAATGAGGAACAGATCCTATAAGGTGTATTTTTTTATTTGTGATTTTCCGAGCCGAAGAAGTCGAATGGAATCCCTGTCGCAAAACAACATCAATAACGGGATCCTCCGAGTTGAGGAGGCCGGATAGGGCCCGCTTTGCAAGGAGATTTCAATGAGGGATCCTGCGAGTTAAGAAGGCCGGAGTGAACCCGCGTTGCATGAAGAATTCGAAGAGGGCATCATCTGAGATGCGAAACCCTTAGGAAATCCGCATCCCATAGCTATTTCAATGAGGGGACCCTCTGAATTAAGAAGGCTGCAGGGAACTCGCGTAGCATGAGGAGTTCAAGAAGGGCATCCTCTGAGTTGAGGAGGTCGGATGGAACACGCGTCGCTTAAAGGCAGCACCCACTGAAATTTTCAACCTCGAGATTTCGGTGCAAATCGGGGTAATCGTGTGAGCTAAACGCTATTACAGTGCTGAAAACAGTCGAAACCGTCGAAATCCCCGTTTTCTAGAACCCCTCAGCTAGTTGCTTTCGAGCGGATTGGGCCGAGCTGCGCCATCTATTCGGTGTGGACCGATCTAAAGAAATCGATACCGCTGCCCTTTTTGTCAGCTGTTTTGTGGGCGAAATAGGTTTTGGCTCTGCATTGCAACGTTTCTGAACTGAAAAAAAAGAAAACAAACGTTGATAAAGATCGCCAGGCCAATCAAGGTATGGCAGAAACACCATCGAACTGTAGAACGATCCCGGAACCATGGAACAATTCGAAAATGATACAGTGGCGAAATTCGGCCACACAATTAACCGAAGAGAAAAACACCTTGTAAAAGAACAAGTAGAAAATTTTTTGTGGTAAGCAATAAAAAAAGAGAAAGCCAAGGATCAAGATATAGCTATCCAACGACATGAAAGGAAATGGCTGCCCATAAAATCAGGTGGCAGCAACGGTCCGCCGCCAGCACAAATCGATCGAACGACCCCACGCTGACCTGCTGATCCAGGATCTTGCACATTCAACTAGTTATATTTTAGAAGCGGCTGAGTTTCCGGCGCTACTGTCTTTGTAGAGTTGCTGGGACAATCGTTAACATTCCAAAACGGTATGAATCTCAGAGATGAACATTTCCGTGGGTGCTACCTACCTGCGAATACTTCAGTGACGGGATCCTTCGGGAAGGCTGGAGGGAATCCACGTTGCATGGAGATTTCAGTGAAGGATGTCCGCCGAGTTGCGGATGCCGAAGGGAACCCACATTGCATGGAGATTTCAATGTAGGGGATCTTCCGAGTTGAGAAGGTTGGGGAGAACACGCATTGCATGAGGATTTCAAGGGGAGTGTGCTCTTCGTTGGCAAGGGGATCCTCCGAGTTGAGAAGGTAGTGAGGAACCCGAGTTGCGTGGGAATTTCAATGAAGGGATCTTCAAATTGGAGAGAGTAGGGGCGATGGGGGATTACGGATATTGCGACGGATATTGCATGGGGATTTCAGCGAATGGAACCTCTGATTTAAGAGGGTAGGGTGTACCCCGTGTTGCATGAGGGTTTCAAGAGGAGGGTGCTCTTCGTTGAGAAGGCTGCAGTGAACCCGAGTTGCGTGAGGATTTCAGCTAGGGAATCCTGCGAGTTGAGAAGGTTGGAGGTAACCCGCGTTGCATGTGGATTTCAAGGAGAGGAGCTTCCGAGTTGGGAAGGTCGGAGGGAACCGGCGTTGCATGGGGATTTCAACAAGGGGATTCCAGATTTGAGAGCGTAGGGGGAAGCCCCCGGTGCATGGTAATTTCAGCGAAGGGGTCCTCCGAGTTGGGAAGGTCAGAGGGAACCCGAGTTGCGTGGGGATTTCAACGAGGGGATCCTCAGATTTGAGAGTGTAGGGGGCCTCGTTGGATTAGTATCTTAGGGAGTAGGTGCTTTTCGTTAGGAAGGCCAGAGGGAACCCGAGTTACGTGAGCATTTCAACGAGGGGATCCTCAAATTTGAGAGAGTAGGGGGGGGATTCCCGTTACATGCGGATTTCAGCGAGGGGATCCTCCGAGTTTGGAAGGTCGGAGGTAACCCGCGTTGCATAGGAATTTCAATAAAGGGATCCTCAGATTTGAGAGGGTAGGGGGAAGCCGGTTTTGGATGACTATTTTAGGGAGTGAGTGTTTTTGGTTGGGAAGGCCGGAGTGAACCTCGGTTGTATGGTGGTTTTGATGGAGGGATTCTCCAAGTTGGGAAGGCCGGAGGTAATTCGCTAGGCATGGGGATTTCAACGAGAGGATCCTCCGAGTTGAGGTCGGATGTAACCCGTGTCGCATGGGGATTTCAATGAAGGGATCCTCAGATTTGAGAGGGTAGAGGGGAGATCGCGTTGCATAGGGATTTCAGCGAGGGGATCCTCTGATTCAAGAGGGTAGGTCCTCTGAGTTGAGAAGGTCGGAGGAAACCCCGGTTGCATAGTGGTTTTGATGAAGAGATCCTCCAAGTTGAGGTGGCCGGAGGGAACCCTTGTTGCATCAGGATTTCAACCAGAGGATCCTCAAATTCGAGAGAGTGGGGGGGGGGAGATTCCCGTTGCATGCGGATTTCAGCGAGGGGGTCCTCCGAGTTGGGAAGGTCGGACGTAACCCGCGTTGCATGAGGATTCCAATGAAGAGATCCTCAGATTTGAGAGGGTAGAGGGGAGCCCTTGTTGGATGAGTATTTTAGGGAGTGGGTGCTTGTCATTGCCGGAGGTAACCCGCGCTGCATAGGGATTTCAACGAGGGGATCCTCTGATTTGAGAGCGTAGGGGGACGCCCCCGTTGCATGAGGGTTTTAAGAGGAGGGTGCTCCTCGTTGGGAAAGCCGATGGGGACCCGCATTGCATGGGTATTTCAATAAAGGGATTTTCTGAGTTCAGAAGGCCGGAAGGAGCTCGCAATGAGGAGGATGTCGAGAAGGTAGTACTCGAGGTTGAAAATGTCGGATGGAACCTGAGTAGCTGGAAGACTTCAGATAGGGGCTCCGCGGACTTGCGAAGGGTGAAGGAAAGCCACGTTGCAGAAGAACCTCGGGGAAGGGATTCTCAGATTCGAGAGAGTAGGGGGGAGCCGGCGTTGCGTGGGGATTTCAGCGAGGGTTCCTCCGAGTTGAGAAGGCCGTAGGGAACCTGCACTACATGAGCGTTTCAGTGAAGGGATCCTGTGAGTTGAGAAAGCCGGAGGGAACAAGCTTTGCATGAGGATTCTAATTAAATCAGGGCGCAGCACAAGGTGGTCATTGACCAGCAGGACTTAGTAGCGTCCTGCAGATTCAGGGGGCTTAGCATCAATGCCCGGGGCGTAGTCAACCGCTAACCGTCTACTGATGTTAGACACAAGTAGATTTCAGAAAGGCACGTCTTGAGGATCATCAAAATCGTGGCTGAAGATCACTGTGGTTCAATTATCTACTCCATCCCTACCCTTCACTCTGGCGCGCTCCAGTGATAATCAGGTGTTGCTGAACCTGTAGGAGACGTATCATGTTGAAATTTTGACTGGAGATGCGCACTGCACCAACAAGTATCCCCCCGAAGTGGCACCCTTCGTTTTTGAGAAAGCATCTTCGTTTTTGAAGAAAAAAACCGTCTTTAATGGTCAAGAAGTGGTTTTTGATCATTTTTTGACCATGACGGTTTTTCTCAAAAAACGAAGACGGTTTCTCAAAAACGAAGGATGCCACTTTGGGGGAGAGTTGATACCCCTTAGGCGCTTTCCTTGGAGTTGGCAGCGCATCAGAACACTTCTTCAAACGAGAGAAATTTCCTGGAAAAGTTCCGGGTTTGCGAAAAAAAGAACGCGCTCCAGTGACAATTTCTCTACCTTACCGGTCCTATAACAAGTTTGAACGAGTTCTGGCGGGGACAAACAGATCCGCAGTGGGATCGGTTTTTCGAGTAATTTAGCTTGAATTTGAGATGGATTAGGCTGTCTTCGCTAAGTGGTATGCATTTCTTGCTGTAACATCATTCGTCGTCCTCATTAACGGCTGTTTGAGTCACTTTTTTAGTGCTACCTTCTTTCCCTGAAGGAACCCCGGTGTGTAGGTACTTAGTAGCCCATTTCGGAATCCGACTGAACTTAGTACTCCCAAACCGACACTGACCACCTAGTGCTGTGCCCTGGCAAGCACGTCATGACGACTGTGCTATGCGCACTTTGTCAAAACTTCTCGATGTAGACTCAGCACAGGTGGTAGAGACAGTGAAAACTACCCTGTTCCTGGGGAGCAAGTCTACCCTAAGAGTCGAGGTGGCAAGAGCTGATGAGGAACACCCTGAAAATGATAATACGATGCTTTTTCAGGCCCAGTCAGACCAGCCAAGTACCAGTGGCATTCAACCTGCCAGTTTTCGTGAAGCAGGTTCGAACAAACGAAGTACCTGCAGAGCTGCAAATGGCGGAATTCAATCCGATAGCCGCAGCTGGAACCGATCTCTTCCCGCAGTCTTTGAATGAAACAAGCCAAGTAAGGCAACATATACTCCCACAAAGGCGCATAAACCCACATTTGCAGAGACAACAGTTCGCAAACGAGCCGCCAAGGCTGCAGGAATCCCTGTACAAATCGTCGTGGAGGAGATGTCAAGGTGAGAATAGTTTGCCAAATAATATGGTAAACAATGCCGTAAGCGCCGCTTTTGCGGCAATGGCTCTCCCTGGTGTACGGGTTTATGATCATGCGCAGGGTAAAGGGTTTGACAAATTTGTGAGGTCATTCCTAATGAAATATGGTGGATTAAACTTGGATCATGATATGCTGATCCACTTACTATGCTCAAAACTAGGAGGACATCCACGGGCTGTGATGGAAACACTCCCGCAGGATGTCAGGGACGGTACATTCGAAGGATTTGCCTCCGCACTGACAGCGAAGTTCAAGGAAAACGAGTCTGCTAGGCGCATGGAAGCATATATCAAGCTGAGAAAGCTTAGACCTTCGACCAACATCACCGACTACTGCGTGGAACTGGAGCAGCTCCCGCGAGCAGCATACCCGGAGTCGACTGAAAGAGAACTTTCCATTCTCCGCATGGGTGAGCTGATTTCCCAACTTACGGAATGGCCCGAATATGTTCAACTCTTCGCGGTAGTTGAACAAAGAGCTACAGAAGAGGCTTACGAAAGGCTGAAGAGCATGGCACAACGAGTGGAAGGAAGTCGCCAAGTCGCGCTGAGCCTGAAGCGAGGGTATGGAGACAAACCTGAACGTTCTTCCGCGCCATGGCGAAGAGCAACTTCGACGCGCACAAGACTACAGCAGCTTGGTGACAATAACACACTTCAAACGGATCAAAAACAAGGAGATCCAACCCATCAGAAAGAGAACGAACCCGTCTGCCACAACTGCAAGAAGCCAGGCCACTTCAGGGCTGGGATTCATGAAACGATAACCAAGCAAACCCGGGCTAGCAAACCAACTTTTGCCGTCTGCGTCTCTTAACACTGTGTAGTCAATACGATAACCAATCACGCTAGCCATCGTCGGTTTGCTTGGTTATCGTTTCATGAATCCTAGCCCAGGAGAGACTGTAAGGAGCTTGTTCAACATGGAACTTCTTTCAAACAAGCCTGAAGTTTCCAAGATTGTGAGAACAACAAGCAGACTCCTCCAGGAAACGCAGCACGGACGTTTTCCACTACATTGAGGCATTGGTCGTGCAGTGCAACACATGCCAGAGGACAAGGCAGCGAACTCGTCTGTGACCAGACATTAGAAACAGTGCAACTATTGGGCCTGAAGCGAAGAGCACTGCTGGTTTCTGGCTCACAAATCAGCAAACTGCCCCTGGAACAGCACAGAACGCCGATTTCGACCTCGACAGCGACGCTGAGGAAATACCACAACTCGAACATCCTTCGATATACGACGCATCCGGTTATCTCATGAATTTCAAAGGTGCAGCGCGTCTGTCGATTCGACTGAAGAACGGTCCTAAACAAAGAGTCGCGTTCTTTGTGATGAAAGGAAGTGATGGAAGGCTGGTTTTAGGCACAAATACGCTCAAAGTGTTGGGGTATAGCCTATGCAAAGTGGAGGATAACCAGCAAACTCTGGAACCAAAAAGGATCAACATAGTGAAAGCAAAACCTGGTCAAAGGAGGAAAGTAAAAAACTCTGAAAAATTCGGAAATTCGACGGATAAGGATAATGCAAAGTAGTTGCACGAGTCCATATCAAGCCGGGAGAAACCAAAACAGTTGAAGTGACGGCTCCGAACTGTGGCAAAAAGAACATCCTGTGGTCTTCGGACAAGATGGTTCCCGACGTCATCTGCGCCGCAAATAACACAACTGTTAGGATCCCGATAACAAATTCTTCCACTGAGTCAAGGATGTGTCGTTCTGATGAAGCAGTTGGTCACTGGGATACGACCAAGAAGGAAGAAGAAACTCCGCTACATTACGCCAATATGCTTGAGCGAACAACACCATCTCCGCCTGAGAGAACGGCTACTCTTCTTCAGTTGCTTCGAGAAGACAAGAGCGATCACGAGAATGACGCCTTGTGGCAAAGCCTTGTGGGAGCCAATAACGACGTGGTTGCAGTTACGGACCAGGAACTAACGCAGACAACGCTGATAGAGCACGATATAGACACTGGATCCGCTGAACCCATTCGTCAAAAAGCTAGACCGATACCTCTCGGTACCAGAATAGCGCTAAGGCAAATTCTGCTCGATCTACAAGAAAGGAACATCATCCAACCTAGCAAGTCAAGTTGGGCTTCGCCGATAGTGCTAGTTCAAAAAGGATGGATCTCTAAGACTGTGCGTTGACTATAGGAGGGTAAACCAGGTCACTCGAATTGACAGTTATCCACTTCCCACGATCGATGCGCTGTTGCAGAATCTGAAAGGGAAGAAGGTATTTTCCACACTCGATCTGTCATCCGGATATTGGCAGATAAAGCTTTTGCCAAGCGAGCAGGAAAGAAGTGCATTCACTACAACAGAGGGACTGTATGAATTCAAGGTACTGCCATTCGGTTTGGCATCATCACCACCGGTATTTCAGCGGCTGATGCATGCAGTCCTTGGCCACCTCCTTGGAGACGAAGTTGCTTGCTATCTTGATGATGTCATGATAGCGACTAGCACAGTTGAGCGACATCTAGAAGTTCTTGAACAGGTTTTCGATGCGTTCCGTAAGGCTAATCTGAGTTGAACCCTCGGAAATGTGTCCTGTTCGAACGAAAAGTGGAATTCCTTGATCATATGGTAGATGCAGAAGGAGTGCACATGGATCCAAGGAAGGTATCATCAATCGTTGATTATCCACTTCCCCAAAGTCGGACGGAACTGAGGACGTTTATCGGCATGTGTTCCTACTACAGGAAGTTTGTACTAGGATTTTTCAAAGTCGCCGGACCATTACATGAGCTTTCTTCGGAAAAACAGCCATTTACTTGGACTCCAGAACGAGTCCACGCATTCGGAGAGCTCAAGGAAATAATCACATCAGCTCCAGTTTTGTCACAACCTGACATTGAGGGAGCTCGCGGTGGTCGTAAACCGTTTAAAATTCACACGGATGCTAGTTACTCAGGCCTGGGCGCGGTGCTCAGTCAAGAAGGCGATGACGGTTTAATCCACCCGGTGTATTTCGCATCAAAAGGTTCGACTAAAAGTAAGCGGAATTACCATATTACCGACTTGGAGGCGGTAGCAGTTGTTTTCGCCTTGAGGAAGTTCCACATGTTTGTCTACGGACTACGTGTAGAGGTTTGCACGGATCATCAGCCACTGATGGCTTTGTTCACCCGAAGTAACGTGTCAGCAAGAGTGCTCTCTTGGGCACTGGAGTTACAAAAATACAACCTTAAGATGGTGTACTTAAAAGGTGCCACGAACAAAGTCGCTGATGCTCTCAGCCGCGGATTAGCAAATACTCAAGATTTGGAGCGTGGCGATCCTATGCCAAATGAGCTCATTGTAGCAACCATGGCTGAGGAACACCAGTGGACATCACAACTGAGGACTGATTCTGTGTATGGAAAGGTAATCACCGTACTAGAAAACGATGATGTGCAACATAAGGTGGAATTCCCTGGTTTAGCTCGAAGCTATACCACGGCGGACTTTGTCCTTTTCCAAGGTTACCTATGGCTTGTTGACAAAGAGAACTATAGGAAAGTAGTTCCACGAGAACACAGAGAGGAAATGTTCTTGGACGCCCATTCAGCGCTACTTGCTGGACATTTTGGTCCACAGAAGATACTCCGTGTGTTGTCAAAAGAGTTCTTTTGAGAAACAATGCGTGAAGATGTACTAGAATGGGCAGACGAATGCAAAAACTGTGTTATGCACAACCAGAGAACGGAAATGACTCCACCAATGAAGCCCATCCTCACGACAAAACCTTTCGAAATGATCGGAATTGATATCTTGGAAATGGGATTGACATCGAGTGGCAATCGCTACATACTAAGTGTCATAGATCACTTCACGAGGTACGGAGGAGCATATCCAGTGGACTCGAAATCAGCAGAAACTGTGGCAAGAGTCCTCTTCGAAAAGTGGATGACAGAAGGTTGTCGTCTCCCGAGATGTATCCTTTCCGATCAAGGAGGGGAATTCGATAACAAGCTGCTGAGCGAGCTGTCAAAGATCCTGGGAATACATCAAGTCTTTACGAAACGGTACAACCCCAGGGAAAACGGCTTGACAGAACGATTCAACAAGACAGTTATCCAGTTACTGCGTAAGAAAGTGGAAATACCAATAGAGTGGGATAAAATGCTTCCATATTGTATGGTCGTCTATAACACCACACCACATGATTCTACAGGAGAATCCCCATTCTTTCTATTGCATGGGTTCGACGCATACATCCCGCGGAATTCGATGTCGGACACGCGCATTTCCACTTACATGGTTGATTTGGACAGTTATATCAACGAAATGTTAGTTGGAATGAAGCTGGCCCGTGCACATGCACAAGAGTACAACGAAAATGCTCGAAGAAGATGAAGACAGCATATGACAAAGGTAACAGAGTCATCGAGAGACCGCTGACTTTAGGCGACCGGGTGTATATGCGGGTATCTGCAGAAAAGGCGTCTTCGAAGCACCCTAAGCTAGTGAACGAATGGACTGGGCCATTCAGGGTGATTGACCTCAGTGATAACAGCGCTTCGGTAACCCTGATAAATGCAAATGAAGACCCTAAGCGCGTACCTTTTGACCAACTCAGAAAGTTGCCTAGAGGCGTAGATGGTGAACCGGTACAAACTACCAAAAGTAGGGCTAGGAGGGGAAGGCCTAAAAAGAACAAGATTGCTAAGATTTCTTGTTTCAGAGTCGAGATCGGAGATCCAAGAACGGATCCGCTTCACCTCCTCCATCCGTGCACTTGTGGCATTTTCAACGAGAGAGCTCAAGTGGCCTTGCCTGGACTTAGAAACAATCTAGCTCGAACGAAGAAAGTGAAGAATTTGTTCGAGCTGGCGAATGTGGCTTCCATTGCCTTGGAACCAGCTTGGGGAGAATGGAGAAAGGAGAATGAACTCATGAAGAAGCAGTTGACTCATCTGTCCGTGATTGGCTTGAGCTGTGCCATCTCAGCCCATCGTTCATTCTGCCACGACTTCGCAGTCGCAGTTCGAGAGAAGGAGGGTCAGCACCTGCACCATCCAGACATCTTTGCTCGGAATCCAGGCTATGGTATCTCCATATTTTACGCACAGGCAATGGCCAGAAGAGAGCATCTGACGCAGTTCGATGACGACGACATGCCCACAAACTCGATAATTCTGGCCCTACCGCAATCGTTTGCGAAGGTCGAGACCGAAGTTGAACGAGAACCGTCGGTCAAGTTTGAGGTGTACAATCATCTCGATGATATGGCTGATCAGCTGAACAAGATAGCGATTAGCGCATCAATCCTATGGGTGTGGCCCAACAGAATGCCGAGGTCGGACCAGATGCCCAGGTGCATGCAAGCTATCGAGAGACACTTGCGATATTGTGGAACACTTGACTGCTTCCCCGCACCGTGCGAGAAGTGCAGCAAGGATGAATGGGATGACCGACGGCGTGTTTGCATCGAAGCAGTGCGTATGCTGACTGATCCAGCTAGAGGTTTCGATGCACAAGAAGTGGACCACTATCAGGGGTGTGCGGAATTTTCCGTTTTCCGGTTTACGCTTTCCGTTTCCCGCTCATTTTTGGCCTTCCGTTTCACGTTTTACGTTTTACGGACTTTTGGCCCGGAAAACGGAAAATCCCGGAAAATTATGGAGCGAGAGGGGTCGCTGCTTTCGGCGTATTTCCCTGTCCTGAAGAGGGTTCACCTGCTTCGATGAGCAATGTAAATGAATTCACAACAATCGTGCCAGAATTGACATCCAAACGCCATTTACGAAATTCGAACTATTTTGTTTGACTTTTATGTCTCAGCTATAGTGTAAACGTCCCGTCGCAAGTTTGCTGGTCTTCTTCATTATTCCAAACACAAGTGCCCTGTTCTGCTCGAAATTCTTAGAAAAAAAAAACAAGGTTCCACAGAAATGTGGGGTGAACTGATATAAAATTTCCGTGAAACTGTGGCGTGCCATGGTAAGAGCATCAAGCATTCTTGCGAGGCAACGCATGATGTAGGCTTTCTTTCAACTTAACAAAAGCATAAGACTACATTGTATTAGGTGTTAACATAAGTCCTTGCACCTTTTTTCAAATGCACTTTTCTCCTCTAATTTGCTATCTTTTAGGAGCAGTTCATAAACGACTCGAAAGCGCTGTTCTTCCTCTACAAGAATGTTGTGAAAAGTTTTCCTTAGAACGATAGTTTGCATGAGTTTTAAGCCTGCGAAATGGAGCAATGAGCCAATGAAAAACAGCGCAACCGACAGCCACCTATCCTGTCAATCAGTTGAGGCTCGAACGGACATCAAAACTTGCCAATTGACCTGGGCTAAGCATGAAAGAGACGTTTTGCTTGGAATGACCTGTTATCGCGATTTTCTATGATCAAAGAAGACATATTTGTTCTCGATGACACCAACCACTTCTTCCGAACAAATTTCTTACACGAAGACCTGGGAATTGCTCCAAAGGAATCATATGGTCTAGATGGTGATCATACTTCTCAAAGCTATCAAATAACTTAGGTAATTCTGCTAACAGAGTCCAATCGAGAGGGTCCAGTCATCTTTCCCCATGGTGACGTCATACCTCACCTTCCGAAAGTCGTCAAACTGGCGCTCCAACAGTTCAACTGGTGATGTTCCCCCGTGTTCATACTCGGCACTATTCAACTTTACTGGTCCCAAAATCTTCAAAAAAATTTTGACCGAAACTTCCCCTAGGGGGGTTATTTGAGGTGCTGAACACGAATATAGTATCCGTTTTGTACCGTAACCCCATTTATGCAGGGTTACGGTAGGATAAGGGTAAATACGGTACCTCACAGAATTTGCTCAAGTTTTGCACAGAGGGGTTACTTGGGGTGCTGAACACGAATATAGTATCCGTTTTGTACCGTAACCCCATTTATGCAGGGTTACGGTAGGATAAGGGTAAATACGGTACCTCACAGAATTTGCTCAAGTTTTGCACAGAGGGGTTACTTGGGGTGCTGAACACGAATATAGTATCCGTTTTGTACCGTAACCCCATTTATGCAGGGTTACGGTAGGAT
>KN726706.1:0-10690 GCA_000816745.1 Ancylostoma duodenale
TGCAACAACTTTAATTAACGTGACCGCGACAATCCACGGACAATTAGCCTGAGATCAACAATAGGGAAGAGTTTCTCAAGGCCTAAAACTGCTTGTTTCACACGACCGCTCAAACAACTCGGAGGTAGTAGTAGGAGTGGTATCTTATATGTACGTTCTTTGTATAGGATTAGATACTGCACATGTCGGTTGTACACTCACTTCTCCACCTCTGCGCTCGTGCTGGGTTGGTCTTACATATACAGGCAATGAGTTGACGTGAATTCTATTGCACATTGTTTCGTATATAATATGTATATAAGTTTGGACAATAACTTGGTGCGGCGATTCAGTGTATTTTCACGGAATGGACTAGTTGAACGTTAGGTTTTTTTTTGAAAGTTAATATTCCCAGTACTTCTTCTTTACTTTTTCTTCACATCTAGAGTAAATCCTAGGGAAAAATCGCGAATGCGACGGGACGGGCACCGCAGGGCATTAACGAACCCTTCCTCCTCCGCCTCAGAAAGCTTTTCAAAACATCGCACTCTGAAACACACGTACGAGCGTGCTCCGAAATTGAAAGTGAGAGTCCTCCACCGTCATCTTGTGAGTACTCTGGAAAGGAAAATTATGGAGGCACTGGAAATAAGGAGGCACAATTCAGAGATAAACAACAGAGAGGAGTTGCGTGATGTGTTAAGAGTGATCACATAATGATGAGTATAAGTGCCTCTCCGATCTCTTGCCGTAACGTAGTAGTTTTATTCTATGACCGACATCTTGGGATTAAGATTCTTCTTTTCTTAACGTGTTGAATTATGTCGAACATCAAACTAAGTTATCGATGTACAGGTCAGCAATTGTCTGAGAGCAAACGAAGTCAGAAAGACTTATCAACTTCCTGCCTCTAGGTATTGTTCATCTGTTCCTATTTGTAAGCTTGTGATGAGATAGCAATGGATTGTTAATATTTAGGTCTGAAGAAGGCATTAAATACCGAAAGCTTACGAATAAAGGCATTGAGGAGCTTTCAATTGAACAACTGTATCAGCAAAAAAATCCTCTCATAACTCTACGAACTGTCCGTACAGAACAAGGTGCATCCTCCGGCCCAAAATCGACTTCTCTGAAGCAGACATCCACTTCTGCGCTGTCTCTTCAACAGTAACAGATAACGGCTTCCACTTAGACGCCGTTAACATCCCCAGCAGCCTGAGCTGCATTTGTTCTACATTTGTACTGGATCAGTTAAAGGAGTCGGAGATGTACGCTCTTGTCGAATTGGAGGGTCACATTTCATGCGATAGAAGATGAGAAGTAGCAGGAATTAGGGACATTGGTTATAATATTCGTAAAGAGCAAAACAAGAACTAGAAGATGACTTATAAAATGGTACCAAACTTATTTCAAATCCTCATAAAAATTGAGTTGAAAAAAAAAACCGCACGAACTTATCGTCCAACACAATGTTAAGGTCGGAGGAAGACCCTCTAGTGTTGAACAGTATCTCCTGCATAAGATCAGTATATCCGTACGAGGCTTTATGAATCATATTTAGATCAGATTTTCTCCGACGGTCTGCTAATGATCGAAGCCCAAGGTTGAAGTTTCTAGCTAGCCCTTTTTTCTTGAATTTGATCATAGCGAAACCATCCTGTGGTTCTGATCAGAAGTTCTCGAGTAAAAGTCTTTTGCACCTTCTATAATAACATCATCGTTTTACGACTTTATGGACTGGAACCCACGATAAACTACTCAAGAGCAGACCTGATTTACGTTTTGAAAACATCGAGAAGTGTGGCTGAATCAGACGATGAAAGTGCTCTAAAAGGCGTGCATCCTGCTGGTCGCTGATAGATAATGCAATCTTTTCAGAAGGAGCACCAAATTGAGATCATCCTTACTGGAAGCCTGAGGTCTTTATTTTCGCCAGTATCATCAAGATAAGCTCCTTTCATGAAGTACCGAAACGGCGCGTTTTCGGAACGAATGTGCATTACATTGGTCTCCTCCCTGGAGAGAGGTAACATCCATTCCTCTGACCAGGGAACTACATCGTTAATTGCATCCTGATCCTGTATGTAAGCTGCTGGTATAAAACCCCACTGCTACCACCGGACTTTTTACCAACAATGATAACTTATAGAAATATTGGTCGCATTGAAGAGAAGAATCTGTATATATGAAAGTGAAAGTTTGTATGTGTGTATGTTCCGAATAGAAATCGCGGAGATTAAACCGATCGGGACCAAACTTTGCACACATATCCCTGGACCGGCGGAGGTTTTAGGCTACTCCCCACCAAACATTATCGATCGGTTTTTCGATTATATTGATTTTTCGCTATTTTTGCCCGGGGACTGGCGAGAACATGCCTACTAGGGCTATCGAATACGCTGAACACGAATATGACAACCATTTAGCGCTAAATAATCGATCGATTTTAATGATTTTTATCGACTTTTGCTTGGGGGTCAGTAACGACAAGTATACTGGGGCTCCGCAATATGCCGAACACGAATATGACAACCATTTTGGGCCAAATTATCGATTTATCGATTTTATCGTTTTTTTTCCATTTCTGTCACAGAGTTGGTTGAGATCGTCCTTAACAGGGTTCTCGAATAAGCTGAACACGAGTATGGCAACCATTTTGCACGAAATTCTCGATTCGTTCGCTTTATAGACTTCCTCTCCTTTGTGGGGTGGAAAAAGGTTGCCCAGATTATTTATCATGGTGATCACCGAAATGATGCGATCTTCGGATGGAAATACTAGTATCATTAACTATCCACATCAGTGTAAAAAGCACGGGGCAGCAAAACTCCCGAGCGAAGCCCGGGTATGCCGTCTAGTACATAATAAGTTTGAAAGAGAGTTCAAAAGCGGTGACAAAATGATATAACATTATTCGAACTTTTTTTTAGAATGAGTAGAATAAGTGCCTGCTAATGTTAGGCAATTCTTCTCAATTACTTTTGCAGGCAATCTTGTAGTTAAGCTGACTCTGAATTTCCCATTTTTATAGCTATCAAAGGTGCATTTTTTAAATCAAAATATCCGAAAGCAGTTGCAGCTTTAGCGAGTACAAAAATAGAGATCAGTAGAGAAAATGATCCACTTCGGTTAAGAAAAAGGAGCTCTCTCACGTTCTTCATAACCTCTGCTTCTGATAGGATGAACTATGCGTAGTACGTGATACCGCTATGAGCACTGATTCTCGTGAATGTCTATAGAGGTCGAAAGGTGGTTTATTTTTATTTTTTTGAAATTTCACATATTGTTTCGAATGTGTAGCTTCATATGCCAGCGACATTAGAGTACCTGGTTACCTCTACACTTATTTACGAGAGTCAATGCCCCGAGAAAGACTGTCAGTCATGGATTCAGGCGGAGAAGATTTGCAAACTATGGGGCACAGTTCATCCTATCAGATGTGGAGGTCATAGAGGAAAAATATGAGAGAGACGATGAGACCACTATGAAAAAGGCCGGATGAGCACTGCAAAGCATTGAACAAATCCATCCTCCCACCCATCGGAGAGTTTCGCAAGGCATCTCACCTTGAGCCACACGGACGATCGCACTCCGAGGTTAAAAGTTGCTGTTCGTAGTAACTTGACCTAATTTTAGGCAGAGAAAACATAGACGACGTCAAAACAAATAGGCACCGGAAATCAATAACAAAGAAGAACTACGTGATGTGCTGCGACTGATCTCATGATTAGAAATGTAAATCCCTCATATCCCTCGTTATTCCGTAGTAGTCTCATCCTGTGAATAACATCGTAGGATTGAGGTTACCATCTACTCAACACTTTATGTAGAGATGAAGTTGTCGAAATAAAGGTTAACAACCACAATTTTGATTCAAAGTCGAAAGATATAATGAATACCCGTTTCATATTGTTATTGTTGTACGTGTTTATCTGATAATGATGGGGTGAAAATTCATTGTCAAAAGCCGCACTCAGGTAATTTTGTTTTCACTGATTTTACTATATTCCATGGTTTTACGTTACTGTGAAAACGAAAGCAGCGACCAGTTCGGTCAAATCTTATGAAAGAGGCGTTTTTCATTGTCAGCAATCTAGTCCGTTTGCAGAGGATGGTCGAGTTGTTCTGCCTTGAAATGAAAGGAGTTGGAAATGAAAGCAAGTTATATCTTGAGGAAAGAGAGTGATTGTAAGCAAAAACACCCATTCATTTGATGCTACAACTCATCCTAACTAAACGCTAGCACACATCTAATCTGTTTATCTGTTGAGAATGTAAATGTATACAACGTTGCAACTTTTCTAGAATTATTGCGAGAACTGCTAATTACTTAAAAAACGACGAAAATCTCGGGCACGGAAATTTCCTCGGTGCTGTCTTTGGAGCTAATGGGTTTATGGCTCTACATTGGTGTATGTTTCAGACACGTATTTTCGCACAGATCGCCTGAGCAGTTTTGGTTGTCCTTTGAGCCTTCACTGGAGCCTGCACCTCCCTGCTAGAAGAAATACTTATCAGAAATGTTGTTTTGTCCAATAGACTGATTGTCGATGAAGCTCAGCATGTTGATACATCAATAATTACTAGCGCCCCTTCGGGACGCTAGGAAGTGGGATGGGGCAGCCACATGAAGTATGTACAAAAGCTTCCCACATGCGGAATGCTTAGAAAATTAGCAAATAAGCAAAACTAATCATTAGCTGAGCTCAAATACAAAATCTTCCCTATAACTTGCGTATAATCTACGGGTCTGACCGCCTCTTCAACGTCGGGCTTCGAGTCTTCTCGCGATCCTAGCCTTGCTTGCAAATTCTTAATCATGCACGTACATGTAATTTCACATGCAGTGATACTACCTACCCTTTTTTTCACATTTCTTACATGCCTATGGACCCAATCCCCATCCGTGGACTCGTTCCCAGGCATTTCCCCACTAATGGGCAACTGCGGACCCAATCTCCATCGATGGATCTCTATCCTGGCGTTTTCCCCCTTTACTGGGCCAAGGCGGACCCTTTTTCGATCGGTGAACACCCATCCTGATGCTGTTCTGAACCACGGGACCCCGGCACATCTGTACGTCATCAGTGCACCCGCAATCTCTGTAAATCTCGAGAGTAATGGAATGTTTCAAAATTGAGTGGAGTCAATAGCAAAGCTCCAGCAGAGGAGCTACTCTGCTCCGTACATTACTGCTATGCAACGTCAAATCGTCGTAAACACTGTCCCGCCCGGAGGGACCGCTAGTCGCACCGCGAAATCTCGAATACACCCGACTTCCGCTACGTCTATGCACCTATGACGAAATATCGGCCGGATGCCCCGTCAGCTTCGCATCCTCGCGAGCCACAGTCTATAATTGAGCGTCACGGCGAGCGCATGCGATCACGTGCTAGTTCCCCCTACGCCTGCGCTCTAGAAAATTTTGTTGCACTACCTTTGTTGCACTGCATTATATAAGAGGATTTGATTTATAAAGTGTACACGAAGTTGATAAGCAGTTTATTTCGATTAATGTGGCAACAAGTCGCCTCCTTGGGAACCTGAAATGAGTGATTTGAGTAGCCTCCTACTTGATCAAATCTTTCCACAACTGTGAAAACAAATTTCTAGGTCTATTTTCTAGTTACAGATCTGACTGGCAGACCCAGTGCTCACCTGCTCGATGTTGCGGCTACACTAGTGATCACCTGAGCAAACGACTTGGATACCTCACTTAGATTAGCAAGCAGTCCCGCACAGGTTCCCGCGTTGTCGAGAGGCGCTCCTCCTCGCTTCGAAATGCTACCTGCCATGCAGGTGAAAGGTAGGGAGAAAAGTTTTGAAGAAAAAATTACTGCAAAAAACCCACAAACCTCAATTGATGCCCAATGTACAGATTCATTTCCTATCAAATTCAATTTAAATGTTCAATCATTGTCGACCTTACCTTCTAACAGAAGGCTTGCATCATATTCACTAGCAGGCGAAGTTTGGAAATGCGAAAGAGGTATGTAGCTGCCGCAAGGAGTTACGTTTAAAAAGTAATTGGATTCCCACCGTTTTTTGATCCTACTGAATCATCATTGTGACATGAGGGTCTACGTAACTGTCGACGGGAGGTAGTATGTGAAGGACGACATATTTGGTGTCTTGCTGTTGAATATCGGATTGGTCAGAAAGTTCTGCGGCATTTGAACCACCTTCATACAGAAACAAATTACTATCGCCATTTACGACAATTATCCATCTGCTTTTCGTTTATTTTGCTTGAGAACTCAGGTGGCTGTTCTATGCGCATGGCCGATCCCAGACAACGGATTTCCTGCCGATCCTTTTCTAGAATTTTCGTGCAAGCACGGTCGTACACGAGATGAACTTTCGTTGGTCTCGAAAGTTCTCTGACGGCGATGCTGGTCAATCTCCCGTATTAGGTGTAGTAAACGTAGCACATTACTGTGGTACTGCTATCCAGGGACCATCTGTTCAGCCTCCACCGCAAAACCCGTGAAAATCAATTCTTCTCAGAAGGATTCGCTTCCAATGATTTCTAAAGCGCTCCTCCGCAAAAAAAGGGACTAGCGTTAATATGCATGGTTAACAGAAAAGCATTATTCGCCATTCTCCTTCGCTTTTCAGGACTATCTTCCTATGCTGATGGAATTTGGATCATTCCACCGTATTCAGTCTACAAGGTTAGTTGAACAACAAGTATACAAAGATTGGAGGAGGTTCATTAATATGATGGGCACGTGGTAGGCTAAGGAACACTCCACGATATAATTACAGAAATGTGAGACTTCATAATTATAAAGTGTTGTAGAACTTTCTGACCAACCCAGTAGTAAAAAGCTCCACCATTATAATGGTAGGACGTAGTTGTAAGCGCGTCAAGGCACAGCATATCTTTGTTCTCATCAGCAGCTGGGTCGATTACCGACTTTGATAGAGGTAGCTCTTGTCAAGAAAACTTTTGGTGCTCACGCGTAACGGTTCTTAGCTTCTTCCGGAGCTCTTCTCGAACCGAAAAGCTCAAAATTCGACGTACTGCTCACGTAGAGGAAAGTGATATCAATATTGAATAGAAGGCATGTCTCACCTCATATCACCGGCCAAGAATTTTGCCTATTTCTCGGCCACTGTATGAGTGCCTCTAGCCTTTTCATGAGCAAGACCGCGGCGCAAATTTCGGCAATGAGAACACCTGTGCGGTCAATGAAATCAGTCGAGGTACGTGGCAAGACACTTGCCCAGGAAGTCGTACGAGCCGAGTTGGATTAGTCCTTCAAGAGCGGGTTTCTCGACAGTTTTACTGGAAATACAAAATACATACACGTCATAAAGAAATTATATATTTCTGGATTCGTAAGTCTGGTATGAGGAGAAATACTGCTTTCAACAAGGTTTACTTGATCAAAAGCAGAAATTGAAACACAGTACCGGTCAAAATTATAAAGCCTTTTGAATTTTTCTCCATAACTTTTGGTGGATTACAGCTTTGCATGGAAAGAAACGAGAGCATCTTCTTGTGGTATGGACTTCTGGGTGCATGGTGAGCGACTTAACATTGTAACCAAGGAAGAGTGAGCTAATTAGGCAGAAATTCTTACATAGGTTTACTGCTGAAATGAACTCAAGTTTGTTTCGTAAGCTTTGATCAATGATCTAAAAGTACACGTTTTCATTCGAATATGAGCCGAATCTGTTACAAGAAGTCCAATTCTTGTTAAAATGTTGCCCACAAAATCTCTTGTGCGATCTTTGTGGATGCCGCAAAATTCCGGATTTCGACCTTTGTGAATAATTATTTTGCCTAAAGGAAACTAACTGACAAAATGGTACGCTGTCATTCCTTTTTTATCAAGTGTGAGTGTCTACAACATCCATAAAAATATAAGCTTCGAAGCTTTACTCTGAATGAAGTTATGAAGGAAATGGAGGAGACTCAAAAACCTATGTAATTTTGGCAGGCACTGTAATTCTGGCTCCATAAACTCATGGTTATTGCATGAGAACACATCCGTTGATCATCCGTTCACAAGACAGGGGATAGAGGATAAAGTAATCGGCGTTAGTCAGTCTCGTTCGTGGGCGAGCGACAACGGGCATATGATGCAAGTGGTATTTTAGCGACTGATTTCTAAAAGTGACAAGATTGGATTCCAATTTCACTTGCTATCTTGCCTTGCCGTTGTGGATAAGCGCTAACTATGTCCAGTGTTCATTCATAGCACTTGATGGACTTGTGACGACACTAATTATTAGGCTGGAAAATCATCTAGAACTATGTGGGAGTATAATATGTATCTGAACCAAGAGGCAACCTATCAAATGTAGGGATTGCGGTGACGAACACATTGATGAAACTGCACGGCCATTCTGTGTTCGTGTCAGAGGACATCTTGAGGGGGAATCAAGCTCTCGCACTTCTACCCTCGTTTCCATCGAATGCGAGTACACAACGAGGTCGATTGCGAAGTAGAAACCACAGTCCCCATTTCCACATGCGAAACTTTCGAAGGATTTTGGATTCATGTCAAAGATCCAAAAATGAACCGCAAGGAGGAGTGACTCGTTTTCACAAATCGAGTCTTAGACTAGGTAACATCTAAGACATGGTTTGTGGCAGAACGTGTCATACTGCTAACACGTCTTACGCGCTCGGTCATCACTAACCGTCTTCTATTCTCGTTAGTTTCTCGAATATAGCCTGGCTCTTAGTAGTTTGACTAAGATGGCGTCTGTGCGGCCACTTTCATTGGTCGGTTTGACCCTTTCACGCCTTGATGAAGGCGAAGCCGCTGAAACGTTGGCCAATAAAAGTTCATTAACAACCTCGTGTTTGGCTTACGAAACCATAATTCATACTAATGGTGATTATATTGCTGAATGAGTATGTTGGTGAATAAAGTTACAATAAGAACAAAAAAGACGAAAACCTCGGATATCACTTTCTCGCCAAATTAAGTTAGTTACTTGATTTAGAGTATTCATCAGTGCCGCTGTATTTGAAGTCAGATTGTTTGTCGTAGTTGCACCTTATCACTCTTTGCACCTTGTCCTTTAAGACCGCTTGGTTTTACATGTGAACTACTGTTACAATTGCGCGAATTTTAGTATAATGTCGAGGAAAGCGCTAGGTGTTCGAAGCTAACTATTATGAATGAATAAAAAAAACAGGATCTCGCATCGCATAATGATAATGAAGACATTATCTAACGAGGCCTCAAGGTTCACGACTTGTGATATTTTGATCCGTTTTTTTTCTAATTTTTGAAGTTAAAAAGTAACGATTACCCAAAAGGTTTGAATATTAGTAGATGCGTTACAAATCACTTTTAGGAAGTATCAAACATTCGAGCAAAGGTTTTCACAACACGGCCATAGTTGGCAGACCAAATAACACTACGATCAGCAATTATGGGAGAGCAAGTTGGCGATTCCTTCAACGTAAGCCGCCATCGGGCTGCTGTCCGCTCTCAAATACGAAGATTCGTTGAATCAATCGAGTAAGTAATAAGTGTTAAATGTTTTTATGGACGTCAGCGTGGAACATCGGAGTCTTTATTTCCAGAGTATCACTGAAACCGATGATGGACAAGGTTGTTGCGCTTAGCGAGGTTTTTTCGATCGGCAGTTGAGATGGGTTACGCTCACTCGAATAGCGTGAATCAGGGTAACAAAGGATCAGAATAACGTGGTTACTGAGTTCTAAATTTGATTGCAAAAACCACAAAAATGAGCAAGTAGGGACCGATCTGAGAGAATGTGAGGTTACTTGAAGAAAATTTCAATAGAATGTGATAGTCTTGAAAAGGTGCTAGAATCATTTCCTCTCCAAGTAACCATATTCATCAAATTTATTCCTAAAAATTCGTGTTGAATCTCTTCAGAGCTACCTCGTCTTTTGTGAATTAACAACATAACACTGCTCATTCATATGAGCAACAGTTTGAGAAGTCTGGCTTTTCAAGTTGTGGGACATAATGAAATAACTAATAGTTGACATTTGTTCATTCATTCATTTATTTTGTTCGTTGGGAATGATGAGTTAAGTTGCAGATGACAAAAAGAGTGAGTGGCGAAACCAAATGAAACACAGAACTCCAAAGGAAACACAAAACAAGCTAAACTCAGGCATGCCCGGGGAAATCAATTGTTACAGAACCTCAACAGCACCTGCATATATTAGGTATGCGAAAAAGTTTCCGCCCTTTTTTAGGCAGTATTGAGTATTTATTGAAAAAGAAACAAAGCAGATACATCAATCAAAGTATTGGCCATCGTTGGCTGTAACCTTTACCCATTCTTCTGGGAGGAGACGGTCGCCTGTGGGACATCGACCGAAACAAATGGTAGTCTGACGAGGTATAGTCTGGGGAATAAGCCGCACGGGGTAGCACATCCCAGCGAAGTGCTTCAAGCGTTTCCTTGACAGCTTTTGTGACATTTGCCAAAAAGGCACCACTCCAGATTGGGGCCCCAAAATTTTCAAAAGACTTTTTTTTCGCCGAAACTTTGTACAAAGGGGTTATTTGAGGTGCTGAACGCAAATATCCTATCCATTTGTACCGCAGCCCCGTTTTTGTAGGGTTATGGTAGGGTTATTGTGACAAAAAATATTTATTTGGGTCAAATTCGACATGATTGTAGCTGTAAAACACAACGTTAATGCAAATCAAAACAATTGTCTACTGAATATCATTGACAGATGTCAAACCAACAAAACTAA
>KN726706.1:10790-37172 GCA_000816745.1 Ancylostoma duodenale
CCAACAAAGCTAAGCATCGTTCACAAAGCAGTTGCAAGGATAACTATCTATTATGACTACTTACCGCTAGAGGGCGAAAACTTTTTCACATATCTAATGTATGCGGAGGTGCTAATTCATATAAGATGGAGATATATGCAATTAAACTGTTGCTAGAAAATTTCAAGATGTTTAAGTGACCAATAAGATTGAAACTGAAGAGCTTAGCTCAATTTGGCTGGTTCAAGATTAAAACTTCACATAAAACCGCACCGGCCAGCTACGTGCCATTCAGCAACTCATGGCAATTCGAAGCTTCAGGCCGCGGGTACGCAGCCTGTGCCCCAATCGGAATCGACACACCGGTTAGCCGAAGCCGACAGCTCCGAATATGTGGTGAAGCACAGCTGAGACGATGCAGATTCTTTACGTTCAACAATATGCAATCTTATAAATGAAAGCTATTTATATATTGAGCATGTTAATGCGCTTATGAATGCGTGTAGGGGCTTGGGGTTATGCAGTTAAGAATATATAAGCGAATGTGAGACTATAAGAGAGGGAATGTGAGTGTTTTCGTGCAATAATCTGTAGTCCGCGGTTTGCGTACAATGTATAGAAGTAACAGAGGTAGAACATATGCACCCTAAAAAAGGGAGAAGGATCAGTAGGTGTCCCAGAAAATAGTGATAATAAATGTAATGATGGTAATTAGGCGTCGTGATCATCATCATCATCTTAAATTTAGATTTTTCTTCTGTTAAAATTATAGCGGCAAAGATTTTCGGAGGGGCCATCATGAGTTGTTTGCAAATGATCAGTCCTTTTAACAAAACCAAGTACGTTTTGCCTTGTGTACCCCGGTGCCTTTTTTATTTTCTTCAATCGTCGCGAATGTTTTCCTGTTCTTTCCTGGTTTTTTTTACCCGTGTGTTGCTATTACTCGTGTTCCACTTGATGCACTCTATGTGGATGAAATAAATACATAAATAAGTGTAGCAAACTGCTAGATGTACGAATTCGCCACAATCTGCACCAGTGCAAACTCCAAACTAGGATACAAGTTTTGCTTGGAACAAGACTGCCAGTGGCAATCCCTGACTGAAGGGGTATGTAGGCATGCATCAACAAATGTCTTTTATGAAGTGTAATAAAATCTTTCGAACTGCTTCATCTGTAGCGTCAGCGCCTTTTTCAGTCATTAATGTTAACGATGAATCATATTTCTGTATGCTTTATTTTCTTGTTTTAATTTTTGTATGTGCGTACTTTTCCTTAATTTCTGTATGCTTTACTGGATGGTTGCTCGACCAAGTCATGTCATGTCATTCTCTTTGTCACGTCTACCTTAAGTGGTGTAATAAACAACAATAATACTATTACCAGTATCTAGCAAAAATGTGACTGCTGCATGGAATGGCTTACCTCGTCAGGTGCTATGGATGTGGATAAAAATACGTGTGTGAGACTATGAGACCACTGCGAAGACGACTGGATCAGCATGGTAGAGCATTGTTAAATCCCTCTTACTATCCGGCGGAGAGTTCCTCCAGACATCGCATATTGAAGAACACGGACGGGCACATTCCAACTGTCAAATTCATCGTCGTTCGTCGGAATCTCACACAGGCTTTGGAAAGTAATGTTATGGAGGCGATGGAAATAAGGAGAAAAAGTCGGAAATCAACAGTAGAGCGGAGTTAAGAGAGCATTTGAGGTTGATTGCATAAACAAATATATAAACTCCTTATAAATAAAGTTGTCTTGAGTCTCTCTGTTATTCCTTTGTGTAATTAGCAAGTGATAGTGATCATGTTTGCTTCACTTGTTGAGCTTTGTTCATAAAATTCCTGAGCATTCAAATTATGGGAAATCAATTACCGCGTATGTCAAGAAGTCTAAAGACTCATAAATCACCTAATCTCTGGTATTATTAGTGATTGAGTGTGTTTTTGTAAGTTCCTGACGAGGTTGCGATTCATTGTTGATGTTGAGGTCCGAAGAAGACGTTAAAGCCGAAAGCTTACAACATTACGCAATCAAAGAAGACAACGTATGGTGCGGAACAGTACTGAATTGATAAATGTTTTATTCCACAAGTTGAGCATAGCATCTCGAATAAAAGCAAAATCGTGGAACAAGTTTTAAGGGCTGTAATTAACTACAGGATCAAAGAGTGTACACTTTCTCTTCCCCCAGGTCCCCTTGGGAGGCTGATAATCCGTTATTATCGTAGCGCTAATCCCAAATCCTACTTTGTCTCTATAAAGTATTCATCACACTTAGAAGTGCTAATGGATATTACAGTAAGACAGGATCTAAGGAGGTGCAGTTTAGCAAAAGATTAACCAGTGTACACTTTCTCTACCCTTAGGTTATTCTGTCAAACTGATGAGAATGGGAATAATGTGATAGTATCTAATATTAACCCACTGATCCCAAAATCTGATTGCGTCTATATAGATGCACGCGCGTCACACCTCAGCTACAGTATCCCCGTCTGGGATCCACAGCTGACACAAACAACTCTTTAGAATTGGAATGTCGCGGCAACCGTTCATACGTTCGCTATATCTTCATTTATCTCCTCCGGATATGGAAATGTACTGTAGTATGCACCGCCCTTGAATTTGATTGGATACTGTAGGACGCGAGACGCCAATGGTATAGTTTTTTGTTTCCAGAACAAAAAAAATTTTTTGAGACAAAAATCTGTGGTTGAGCAAGCAAATACTAATGGGAACGACATGACAGTTCAGTCCTGAAGGTTGGAAGAAAATTGATACCGAGTCCTCTTCTCCTAGTGCTCAGTTGCTCGATAGGGTTCTATTTCAGTGAAAAAGCACAATTTCCAAAGTTTTAGTTATCTGCGTTTCAAGAATAGTTTCGCATGGACTGCTTTAAATTTTTGATTTTACATCTTCATACTGGTCTTGTTACCGATCCAGGTTTTTTTTTGGAATTCTTCAACACGGCAACAAGCCATTCAGCCAGGTTTTTTTCTTTAATACCTTCCTATGCGTCCCTCCCTTACTGATGAGCCCAAAACAAGACATATTTCTCCAGTTCATCTTCTCCATATAGGAATTTATTTGCGGAGCAAACAATCGGAGTGTTTTGCAATTTTTCTTCTCTGCTCCGGAGCATGAGATGTAATACAGTGTATACTGCGAAAACAAAAGAAAATAGGGAAAGTAGAGGAAGTGTACACTACACCGTACACTTTCTCTACTCTTAAGTACTCCTAAGTTATTCTGTCAGACTGATCCGAATGAAAATGACATGCTAACATCGTATCACAAACAGTCTTATAATAAAATATTGGTTGCTTGTCATGACCAACGTGTCCTCCTTATCCCTTTCAAATTCTCTTTTAGGTCCATTGTAACAGCCCTTTTTGGAAGAGCTGTTTCGTCTGAATTGTTCTCTTTCTTTTCGTTTTTTTAACCTCTAGATTTGAATATTATCCCACTGAGCACAGCTCCCTTGGCGTTCCTTCCCGAAAAAAAGAGCCTCTGTCTTTTCCATTCCGCTAAAACTAAAAGTTTTTTCACGACCGCTGTTGGTCCATTCAGTGTACTGAACAAAAATCGCGGTTTTCACCAGACAATAACTGGCACATGATTTAGTCAGTATTCGTTGGCAAAACAATTTATAGTTCTCGGGAAACGTGCTCAAGGGTTGCAGTGAGATTCGTTGACACTATGTGCTCATTAATAAATGCCGGTGCAAGCTTTCACGAGATCCGTTTGGTCATATTCCTAATTTTGATAAGTGACTTGGCTTCCGCGTGCATTGTAGGAACGCTATCAGATCTCTTGTACTTCAGTGGAGTATAAGTTGTATAAGAACGATAGCAGAGAGATTGTCCTGTAATTTTTCAGCTCTGACTAGCCTCTTTTCTTTGGAATAAAGAAAGGGTAAGGCTGCATTTATTTATTTATTTATTTGTTGGACATGTACACGTTCATGCAATAGCCAGTCAAAAACAGTCAAACTACAAGAAATCATACAAACTTATTCAATTTTTTCCTGAAAAGAAAGAATTTCTTAGGAAATACATTAGTACGCAATAGTTTGTTGAAATCGGAACAAACTCTATTCGTAAAAAAATTTCGATCTGATCTGAGTTTTAGCCGTGGCGGTCGAAAGCCTGAGCGGAGTTCCTCTCGTTTTTGAATCAACAATAGTGAAAAACTCATTGGGATCAAGCCTAACCAATCTTTTCGGTAATTTGTATGAAAGTAGTGAGTCGCTCCGCTTTCTTCTCCATCTAGTGATTTTGGACCGAGGATTTTATTCCGTTCATTTCCAAATGGAATTTTGGAATATGGCAGTTTATGCACTCTCAGTATGAGTTTTCTAGTAAAATTGTTTTGTACGCCTTCGAGTGCTTAAATAACTTTCTTTCTATAAGGATTAAAGATGGTGGTACCAGTCTCAAGTATAGGCCGCATGTGGACCTTATATGCTTTTAACAAGACATGAGTTTCTCTTGATCTGAGAACTTTGAAGAGGTTGAACGTTCTGCGGAGTCCCTTTGCTACTAGAAATTTATAATACGTGGAAAAATTGAGGTTGCAGTCATAGAGAAACCCTAGGTCACGCACTTCGGAAACTATTTCAAGACTTCTTCTTTCAAGTAAATACTTTGGTTCTCGGAATGTTTTATCTATGCACATAGCATGTGTTTTCTGGACAGATATAGGTAGTTCATTTGTTTTAAACCAATGAAGGACTTCGTCAATTGCTAGCTGAAGGTTGATTGTGCATTCTTCGTTTTGAATAGCACGGTAAATTTTGAGATCATCAGCGAACATATTACATGTGACATCGAACGGTTTTAGCTCCTGTGGAAGATCTGCTGTGAATATGTTGGATAGAATAGGTGGAAGCACACCTCCTTGAGGTACACCACTCGGTAATTTCTCGAAAAGAGGAGAAAGATTTGCCAACCATGACTTGAAACGTTCGTTTTCTAATAAATTGAGCAATCCAGTTCACGGCTAGGTGGTGGATTCCGTATCTCTGCATTTTTTGAATCAAAATTTTATAGGACACCTTTCATGACGATTTTGTTCTTTTCTTCTGGAGTTGTTCCTGATTGGGCAAACAGCTACAATTAAAGTCAGCACCCATAGAAATTTTGCTCTCAGATTCTGCCATCTTTCTATGTCTGGTGCTCTAATGAAGACGAAAGTAGTTTTCAACTTTGTCAGATCCTACAAAAAAGGTGATTTTTACCGCCGCCAGTTTAGCCGATTTGCAAACGATGGCCGAGTTCCGAGGCATGACATGAAAGGAGGTGGGAATGAAAGCAAATGTTATCATAGGGAAAGAGAGTGATTGAAAACAAAAACACCCGTTCATTCCATGCTACAACTAACCTTGTTGGGAGGCTAGAACACATCTAATCTCTTTATATCTTGAGAATGCTGATGTCTATGATAATGCAGCTTCTGGAAAATCGTTGGGACAACTGCTATGAATCCAAAACCTCGGACACAAAAATTTCCGTGGGTGTTGCCTTTAAGTGGTTTGTTTGTTTATTCAATGCGCTGCATTTACAGTGTGCCTCTGAGAACGGAGAAAATTAGGGATGAATACTCGATATAGAACAAAAATAGAATGAATAACATAGACTACCTTAGAGGCAGCATCTACGTAATTTTGCTCTCTCAGAATAAGCTGTAATTCTAAATTCAGGACTAAGGCGAGAACGAAAGCAGCTGCCGATGTTGTCACATCCTGCGTAAAAGTTATAAGAAGACCGGTCTTCTTTTACATGCTGATAATTCGGATGCATTTCGGAGTGCTGCTTTCGTATGTTTATTGGGACCAATGCTCCGACTCTAAAACACACAAAATCTCGGATACGAAAGGAACTGTGGGCACTGCCTTCAACGAGTCCGCTACAGCTGTACGGATAGCATCGGCCTGGAAGCACAACAGAGCAAATCCGTTCGCAAGAAAATCACTACTCCATCTCTCCATTTTCTTCTTGTCGTCCGGGTAATACTGACTTCGAAGAGAACGCAGACATTTATCTTCTGCTGGCGTCAGGTATACGTCATGTCGTCATGATGGTTATGATGGTACAGCGGTCCAGGTAATTAAACCTACATTTCGCTGATTCCAACCTATGTGTTGCACATATTACTTTTTATTTTTTCTATTTATTTCAAATATTAGCTTGATGCGGAAGTTTTGTTGGTTTTTTTTTTCGTTGACTTTAACTTTTTCACAACTTTGTCGAACTTAAGCTTGACTATGAAAAAACTTAAGCTATGATTAGTAGACCAGTACTAGTTCTATGAGAAGGTCTTCGCCCTATTGGAAAGATATTAGGAAAACAGCGACGCCAAAATAAATCGGTGACTTCCATCTTTATGTCATCATGTTAGATTTTTTTGGAAGGAGATTCTGGAGCTAGAGAAGGTGACACTCGTACGGCAAGATTCCCAAGAATATAGTCGTTGGTCAATTATTTGCCAGCAAAATTATCAAGATTCGCGGCAGGTCCTGGGAGCGGACTTTGACCAATTTTGGCACGGCCGAAGTTGGGCCTTTGGGCAATTCGTAATTTTTTTTATCAGAACGTAAGTAACCTTTCGGACAGATTCATCCTAAACCGGTTGTGTAAGTCTCAGGAATATTTGTCCGTTGTGCTCTCCGTATTACTCTTTCTTACCAATCACTTCAGTATGGGTAAACCTTCATGTGCTTCTCCTAAGTAGATTACGACAAATCTCTATCAATATCATTAGATGATGGTTAGTATAGTGCTTCGGTAGTCGCAAATCCAGAACTCGATAGCGGAATCGATGGTGACCTCTAGCCTAAACGCAAATGAAGTGTTTCGAACCAAATTGCTTGTGGTCTTATTGGAAAATCACCAAAAAAGGAAAGGTGAAAGTGCAATTTCTTTGGAATATCTAAATTTCACTACATTTGAGAACATGTTTAGAATTTTCAGGACAAAAATCCGACAAAACTTCTGCTTCAAACTAATATTTTCCCTTGTCAGATTTTTTTACTTTTTTTCGTTTCTTTTTTGTTCTGTATCTTCTTTTCTTTTTCTTTCTCTTTCCAAGAATATCTTTTGCAGTTCGCAATTGAAACGGTTGTGAAGATAGAGCTTTGCTCCATGTAAAATCCTTTCCATACTCTGTCCAGTGTGCATGATCTCAAAATAATGTTACCGTACACAGACTGATTTCATTGCATGTCAACCGGTCTAGGAATGTTGGGGTCTTATTTCGTTTCATCTTTAACTGTTTCCTTTAGTTGCCCCCAGATCATCACAGGTGATAGCAATTTTCTGAGCCGAGCTCACCTAGGCGCTTGATTGACCTGCAGAGGACGAAGGACTTCGTATACATTTCAAGCTGCTTCATACTGGAGGGAGGTACTTTTTATACTTTTCTCGCAGCTCCCTGTACGTGAGGAACGTCGTTCCCATAGGAAAGGCAACGTAACCGTATGGAAATCGCGTTGTTATATGCAGACAGGATATCACATTTCTTCAAAGACCCCTTAATATTGTGGAAACCTTTGAAACTTTTGAAACTGTCAATCTAATAAGACCTTGCTCATATTTCATGGTGAGAGCGGTCGGCGAAGGAAAGGTGAATATCGAAAAGCGAACAGTCATTTCTGAGGTTTTGGGTGTTTTAGAGTCTAACAATGGTCCCAGTAAATCGAAACTGCATTTTCGAAATGACCAGCATCCCCAAGATAAATTTTTAACATTTTTATTTTGTTTTGCATTCTATGGCGCGTCAAATACATGAATCTGCGATTACAAAACATACAAATGTGCGCTCAACTCCAACAAAATAATAAGACGAGATAATAAGTTAGGAATGTCATGAGGTGTCTCTCGACATTGATTCTTTTGAAAAAGTACTAAGATATCAAGTGTTTTCTAATCTCGAGTACACCCATCTGCAAGTTGCAGAGTTCCCTTTGGAGATGCAGAAGTAAGAGTGATAGTACTAAAGAAATATCCAGCCATAAGAAACATGAATGAGATCCAACAGTGCGCCCTTAGCGGCTCTTACTCCCAAACAAGACAAAATGAATACTCGAACCATGTTGACCTTGGACGGATCGTCAGGCGTAGGAGATGCGGAGCAAATCATTAATTGATGATTCTTTGCCGTATAAGAGATTAGATGTGTTCAAATGTTGAAGCCAGATGAGTTGTAGCATTGGTATTTTTGTTTGTAATCACTCTTCTATTGGAACTCTTCTCATCCTCACCTTTTTCCATTTCCACTCCGTCTCGGGTCACCCTTTTCCAGCGAGCCAAAACGAAATTGGCCTCAACTCTTTCGTAAAATTCGACGAACTCGATGGAAGCCTTCGATCTCACCATGGTCTAAACCTAGAACTACAGGCGAAGCTGTAGACGCAGAATTACTGTGGATGCTGCCCTCAGGTGACGCAAGCGGTGAGAAAAATGACTTGAATGTTACCTGAATGTGATGGAATTCTCCGATCCCCATAGTGTCCGAATCGGTTACTGACTCCCTCTCTTCACAACGTTTAAAAAAACTCCTTCAATTTTTACATTTTAGAGGAGATGCTTAGAAGCGAATAAGGTTAAGTTGCATTGAAGAACATTTTGCTGCGATTAACCTATTTCAAAAGGTAGCTTATTATAGGTTGGTGCATAATTAATGCGGCTTTTTTCGACTTTTCTCGTTGGAAATTAAAGCTTTTTGAATATTTCTCTCACCAGAGCATTCCTCTTTTTTCTTTTGTCAAAGGTGCTGTTGAGGGCCGCATTTACATTCGCCATCATATACTCGTTCACTTCAAGAAAGGCTGGAGTGCAGCACAGTCGTGATTTTAGTCATATTGTGATCTCAGCGATCCTTTTTGTGGAGGAACAATCAGCAAAGCCAAGTTGAAAGATGATTCGATTCATAAGATACAAGCTCCATGGATGAAGGAAGAAGATGTGGACCATCAAATTTCTAGTAACTTTGAGCAGAACGAAAGCTTGACAACGACAATGCATGTCGAAGACTGATGTCTACAGTTCGATAATCGTTCCTCCCCTTGAAAGCTCCGAAAAGCATGGAAATTTGTTAAATGGGTCCCCATGAACTCTCCACTAAAAACCTAAGCTGAACGTGTCGGAATTTCCACCGATTTCCTGGAAATGAGAAGAGTCCATTTCTGAAAAAATTGTCCATCGAGGACCTCCTTCGCGTCCACGACTGGCACAACTTCCAGTTCATCGAAATTTGATAATCAAGCTCTTTCTTCTTCATCTGTAAGGATTTTACCGCCCTATTACAACTATCTAAACATTTTTCGTCTTGGCTTTGTTGAATATTCTTCAGCTAAAATTTCTTTAAAATAGCATGTTCTCTGATCATAGATCCTGGGCATTGTATACGATGATTCTTCTGTGCCACACAGGTTATTATAAGGACACGTTTTTATTTCAGCCTAAGTTTCGACTGAACGTCGTCTGCAGGGCCTGAAAGTGGTTCAAGTTTTCCATCTGCGCTCTACATCACCAAAGACCTCCTCACACCCGTTCCTTCAACTCATCCAGGTCACATAACACTAAGCCTCCAGTCGACGGACGAACTCCACGTGTCCCACCGATTTAGCGGATGCAACCGCAACAGCAACTGATCACCTAAGCTGGCGAATGGATACCGTATGCCGCAGCCATGGTTCTTACACGGTATGCGCTAGTATCTCGACGATCTTAGAGCTCACACAGTGATAGGAATGACATGAGGTCACCTGTTATAGACATGTCTTTCCTAGCCGAAATTTCACTTTTGAGCGCCTTTCTTTGAGATCGTCAATTGACTGTGCTCCATTCGACCTTGTTCGAAGTGGTAGAGCAGGCGATGGCAAGTGTGGATACAACTTTGATAACATCTTCATCAAATGAAAAAGAAGATCATGTCCATAGAATACCATTTAAGATTGGTTAATTTTTAACGAAAAAAGAAGTCGTGAGAAAAACAGCATTAATTATGAACGAACTCATCGATATCGATTACCATTTAAGATTGGTTGATTTTTAACGAAAAAAGAAGTCGTGAGAAAAACAGCATTAATTATGAACGAACTCATCGATATCGATTTCACTATGCATGTGGTGCTTCCTCGAGCGCGCAATGAGGACTTGTGAACTAAATCCAAAAAATCTTTGAATCTCACTAGTTTTCCTGCCTCTATCGACAACTACGATATTGAGCTTTTTGAGCCGTTAGATATGAAATCTTCCTACGCAAGGAATCTGACAGCCGATATCTTTAGTGGCTCATTTTGCAATTCATTAATCGTCCATCCACTGTGGCAGAACAATCTCATTCTTTCAAAATCACTTTTCTGTCTTTTTTTTAAACTTACTTCCAGACTCTGATCTGACTACAACTCTTGCGAAACCATAGGAAAGCGGAAAAATCGTTTGATTTTGAAAATGAGTTCGCTCGCAAATGGACTACGTCTGGAGCAACTCACAAAAAACAGTGACGCGTTTGGCAAGATGTGGCTAGGAAATATATGGAATAATACCCGAGCCAAAGCGCAGCCTCGCGGCGCTTTGTCTCGGAACCGTGTGCCACGTTACTTTTGGGCCAAATAAACCTAGAAAAAGTTTCAAACTGGGACTTCATTGCAATTTTTGCTCTTTTAATCCGCCAAAGAAAGTGTCTCTGATAGAAGTCACCGGTAGAACGATGGTACCAAGACTGAACAACATGGCGCATGAGAGACAACTCGCCATCTTCTCCCTCCGATTGTTACTCTCAGTTACACCGCGCGTGGCTCGAGCCCTGTGAGTGTTTACAGTAGATGCATCGACACAATAGCAGACGGTTAGAAGTACAGTCGCGGCCAAAAGAAATGATCGGTCGACAGGAGGATTTTTTGCTATAACTCACTTCTAGCTTGAGCTATCCAGATGAAATTTGGATAGCTCTTAAAGGCAGTGTCTCACCTCAGGGACCAAGTTCGTCAGTCGAACATGTGCGAGCCACTGAGCACAAATATGTACTTTAAGTTACACGAAAACCTCGAAAACCCCATAAGTTACGGGTTTCTTTGGCTGAGAATTTGAAAATTCTCGGCCAGTGGACGAGAGGATTCATTCCGTAGCTGAAGCTTGCGGAGGGTGCGGCATGTTTTCAACACGGCAATGTTTGTTCATTCGATAATAGCTACTGCTGAGAAGTTCATTTTAATGGACGACCTCAACCTCCCAGCTTCGCTTTTGCTAGCTTCCTAGCAGGGGAACTCGTCCGCTCCAATATGGAATCTGGCCTTTGACGGTTTTTTCGGGCTTCAAGCACACCTTTGGAATCAGCGCGTCGAGTAGGACCAGATTCCGTTAATATCTCGTTGCCCCTCATGAGGTGAGACACTGCCTTTAAGCCTGAAGATAAACTTCCTCGGCTTCCTTTGATCTCATTCAATGAAAAATGAAGAGTTGATACAGATTGGACACATAATTGGCTATTTTTCCGTGAGATACCATAGCTGCGCTCTTCCTTGCTGGTCAAATGCGAGGACCAAAGTGGTCAAATTTACCGAAAAATCGTTATCATAGTGTCTAAAGGATAATGACAGCGTTACATTTTGTATTTCAATGTCAGAATAGTTGTTGGTAGTGGATATCATAGAAATATCTTCCGTCGGGACGGTTGTCTTCTGTTCGACATTATTGAAGACCCCTTTTTTCTCACTTTTTTGGGCTTCTTGGTAATCCCACTTCTTGAGTAATGACAAGATCTACAGAACACGACTATTACAGCAAGTTACACTCAGGACACAATATAGAATAACTTCTCTGTAAATCGAAATGAGGGGATACAAGACAGAGACCATCATAATGATGAAAGTGGTGAATTTGGACTCGGAGCGCGATAGTTCTGTTTGAAAGCAGTTTGCGTCAATATTATGCTCCGCAAAGGAAGTATACTTCGACCCTCATCACATTTTAAAGTTTCGGTCGAATATCTTAATCCCAAGTTAAGGTATAATGAAACGTTCTATCTTCAACATGCCCACTGATTAAATCTTATTGATCGCGATCGTATCTTCTTCTCCTTTTTCGCCAATGTTGTAGGGCCTTGAGTGTTGGGTAATCGAAGTGATTGTTTTAGAACGCTCAATCAACTCTCGATTTAAACGTTGTGATTTACTCGGGGAAGCTCTTAATATCTACTTTTCTGAGAATATGAAACCAACAATGACGTTGTTTGTATTTGTATCCATCAGTATCCACTTTACTCGCCTCAACACCAATATCACTATTTTGATTCTTCTGATAAACCATTCGACTATTGCTATGGACAATCACTACATCCACTCTCCCCTGTAGGGCGCTCGTCCGGAATGAACCTCTCTTAGCTTCAAGTTGGCGTACAGTGTGCACAAGCATCGTTGTTTTCATCACTCTTCTTTCTGCCTGGCCCATTTAGGTAGAAGCTAGTTTTGGTGACTTTCGTCACCGTAGGCGCGGAGAACATGGTCGAACCATCAGAGACAAAATTCTTTGAGCTTGTCGGCTTTCTCGGCAACAAAAAGTGCCATGTCGTCATCGGAGATGCAATCAAGTCGTGTAATGCCAACCATCCACCTCTTCATTTTCGCCTCCATGATGTGAAATGAATGTTCCACTTCTTTGGTCGAATCCCAGCAGTCAGCCGCTTGGGGTACGGTGGAGCAGCCTCCTATAGGAATTCGAATTGAGATGGTCTAGGATGTCCTTGCCTCACAATACACCAGCTAGTGATCGTCACATTACCCGACTTTTTAACGTTGAGAAGGACGCCGAACCGTACCAAAGGGTCGCTCCAGGCTTGCTTCTGTTGCTTAGGTTCAGTTTTGTCTCCCGATGATTATTACATCGCTTGCGCATATGTATCAGTGTCCAAGAAAAGGGTTTCTGGAAGTCTTCTGTGGCGTCATCCATGACGAGGAAAAGCAGAGGAGAGAAATCCGAACATCTGTGCACCCGGACGGAGATGGGATAGTTCGCTCAGGTGCCGGCAAACACCTGCACTTTCCTCTTGTTGTCTTTTCTCTGGTGGCACGGGATCCGAACCTATCAGTGCGAATCGCAGCCGATTTTATCTCATGATTCCTCTCTATTAGGAGTCGAACAGCGTGAATGACATCGGTGGTGGTATCGGTGGCACATACAAAAGATAGAAAGCCGCACTTATTAGTGAACAGTCGGATAATGTCCCGAATTTGCCGGTCGATGAGTCGGGCAAAGGTGTTTAAGCTGTGGGACAGGGGGCAAATCAGACAATAATTCAAATCCTAATTCGTGAAATCGCTGAGGCTACCTTGACCTCTCGACGTTGGTATTGTCGTGGTTCTCTGACAGTCTATGAGTTCCCACTCTCAGCGATGGCCTGGATGAGGAATCTCGTTAGCAATTCAGTGGAAATCTAGCACAGCGACTTAAAGGCAGTGTCTCACCTCAGGGATCGCGCTGGAGATTCCCACGTCAGTCGCACGTATGCGAGCCATTGAGCACGTTTTCAACACGACAATGTTTGTTCATTCAATAGTAGCTACTGCTGAGAAGTTCATTTTAATGTGCAATCGTCACTTCTCAACTCCGCTTCGTCTAGCTTCCTAGCAAGATAACTCGTCCGCTCCAATATCAAATTTGGCTCCAAAGTAGGGTTTTTTGAGGGTGCTTCCACATATCAAGCACGTCATTGGAATCAGCGTCTCGAGCTGGACCTGATTCTGTGGATATCTCGATGCCCAATATGAGGTGAGACACTGCCTTTAAACAAATCCGCTGCTATATCATTGAAAATGATCGCTATATCAGCGGATTAGTCGTTTCGTTGGCTTCATTCGCTTCAGTTCTTCCATGGTTTCATTGATGATGATAGGTAACATCGGAGCTTTTAACACAGGCGGATGAATGGGTTATTCCGTGGACAGCTTGTCAAAATCGAGAATCATCGCTGCATCGCTTTCTTGCGAACCATGAGAAGTTGCTCATATTCGTCGTTAACGCTATTAAACTTTTCAACGTCGTCAGATTGCGGTCGACGAGACTTTGCGTGTCGATGGATGATGTGCTCATCGTCTCTCGAATCTGACTTCTTACCGACGTTGCCGGAGTGAACTGCTAGCTGCGGCCACAGCCTTCTCCGCTGCGGCTTTGCCTCGCGGTGGCGGGACCGGTGGTTGAATTCCTGCCATTGAGGAAGATGTGTTCTTGATGTTCTTTTCACGTACTTTCGTGCCCACTTCGTCCGTCCAGATTCACGTACATACTTGTCGATTTTAAATTGATCCACCTTAGTAGCTTCGGGCTTGAAGTTCTATTTATTAGGGTTAGCCCGACGCCTCGGTTGCTGTTTGCCACATATCGTCCACAACATTGATGAGTGGTAAGTGGATACCATAGGTGACAGCAAATTTTTTCTCATTCTTCTCCACTCAATTTAAATCGGTAATTTAAATCAATTGATCGTCGCGCTTCTGCCTTAGCGGCATGATCTTCATCCTGCTGATTAGCCGGTGTTGCGTGGCGACCGTCTCTTAGAGCACAATTTTTGCGTCAGTAACGAGCTTCCGGTCGCGTGTCTTGCAAGGACGAAATCGATCTGTGTCTTGATGTTGTCGGTGTAGAAGGATACGAGGCAGGACGGGCACTTGCAGAACTTCTGTCTCACAGTGACGAGACTGTGACGCTCGGCGTATTCGAGAATGCTCTTGCCTGCGCCACTGCGCACCCCGTAGCCGAAACCGGCAACTGTAGCCGTCTTGCATCACATCTGCGTGGCTGTTGAAATCTTCTGCAGCGGTGAATGTGCTTTGGTAGCACTGCAGCGGTCTTCTCTTCAACGAGAGCCCAGAACTTCTTGAGGTGGTATATCCCGAGAAGAAGTGGATGAGTCGGTGCGAGGTGGCGATAGTGATCCTGGTAGGTGGCCATCGAAGCGCCGTACGCCTAATATCGATTTTTCGAAGCATCCAGTGACGATGATGTTGACGCCATTCCTGGTGCTGGGACTGCCGTTGTATAGGATCCTTCATCCTTGGACTTGTCACCAGTCCAGCTCGTCTTCTGCACCGCGCGCAGATCGATTCCACGACTCTTCGGCGCTCCAGTACAGCTGCTGGCTCTTAAGTACGGTCCGCCAATGCGTCGATGTTCAACGTCGCAACGCGAATCTTGTTATCGTTGTCGGACTTTCGTACTAACTTTGGCTGAGCATCCTCCAATACCGTTCTTGCATCAAGGACTAGTTTGCTTTCTTCTCGAATCCATCTGGCCTCACCGCCCACTTGAAGTGAACTTCGGCATTCGTCAGCCGGCCGGTCGCTGGCATCCCATTGGAGAAGAAAGATAAACTTTTTTTCCGGAGTGGAAGAGGGGCTCATTTGTTAGAGCGGCCTCAAATCGTCCTCCATGTTCTGCCCAGCTGCAGGAATTCTGATTTTTGGCCAGAACGATGTACAGTATTCAAGCAACCAACAAGCATTTGCACACACACAAATGCGCATGAGTGCATGTTCACATGCCGGCCACATGAAGCTACTCCAGCACAGCAGAACTGAGGAGTCTGTGGTCTATAATATGTGCTGCCTAATGTTCCTCTTATTCGCTACGCCCTTGCGGTATTTCACATGTCTTCTACTCCCTTGTTTCGTTCGATGTCAAATCATCCCTTCAAAGCGATTGCGGTTCTTGCCGTGGCTGGGCGAGATTTACCTGATGGTCGCTCGCGCGTCCATGATGTCAGAGGAGAGTTGTGTGTGCGGCCTCCTTTTCCAGTCATTTTGAGTTTTTTTTTTGGCTTGAAAAAGTTTCTCAATTTTGCTACGGGACCTCCTACAGTGTCCTTGTCTTGTTTGGCGGAACTTGATTGCTATCTTCAGAACATCAGTGCACTTCAGGTTATGGGACTGACCATATTCATTTTTTTTCAAGCCTTCGTTAACCATTTCCGGAGGGTGGAAAACACTGCAAGAGCCTGCTTTAACGGCATCTTCTTAGGGGTATCCTGAATATCTCCTTCAGATGCCGTTAAAAAGGTGAGCAAACGCGCTTCATAATATGTTCAAATAATGAAAAAGACAGCGAGCATTCACATGATACTATTAGGTTGATGCATAAGTAATGCGGCTTTTTTCGCGACCTTCTTTCTCTTAAAAAGCTGGAGCTTTTGGAAAAGTTTTTCCATAAAAGTATTCCTCTTTTATCATTTATTGAAGGTGCTAGCAAAAGTCGCATTCGCCACCAATTGCTCTACAATTTCGGAGAAGGTGGGAATGGAATGCCATCATTTTGCGATCTCGGTAGGCCTTTTGACGAAGAGTGAAGGGATGTCGAAAGATGATTCATACTCATAAGATACAAGCCATCATAGATGAAAAAGGAACAGATCGACCATCAAATTTCGAGCACCAGGAACTCTGGACAGCCGTAAAAAGGGGTGAAAGCTTGACAACGTGAATGCTTTGTGTACCATTCAATCACTATTCTTCCTCTCAAAAATGCCAAAGAAGAGTGGAGATTGATTGAGTGGGTCCTCTGATCTCTCATACAGGAACAAAGTTGGACGTGTTACAATTTGCACCGGTTTTCTGTAGAAAAACGAGTAGGCTTCATTCGTGATGAATTTCGGCAATCGAACCCTCTTCTCTTCAACGGCTTCTAAATCTAAAATCAATAGATCCCGTTGATCGCATTTCGATATTGATTAGGACCTTCTTGCGTCAGATTAGGCAGGCGAATGAATTCCAAGTCAAACGCGAGAAATCTGATGTAGTTGTATGCTCAGTAATGGAAGTATAGGCTTGTTTTCAGCAGACAAGAGGATAGAAGGCCGCTGCAGTGATCATGAAAGCGTCAGAACGTCCATTGTGAAGGACGCATCTTTGTTTGCCGTAAAAACGTCGGTAGCAACGGATCTTTTGTAGTCTAGTTTGAGCGGAACCCAAAGTGAAACATTGCTGAAAATGAATGGTTTGTATTGTAGATTTAACGCTCTCTGCTCATAGAGCCTGTAATTTGCTGGTAGATAGTAACGACCCTCAATGCTGCGCCAATGCTTAGTATCCGATCTAATCTATCAAACTCCTGCTCTCTCGACGCGATTAATTCAACTTGATATACCGTTGTGAGATTCCAAACCAAAGGTAACACTCGCCAAGTGCTTCGCGTTTGTAGTGGTGATGGTTTTCCGCTGAGTGAACAACAAATGGTTTATAGTCAGCTAGTGCGATCTTCTCAGCTCTGGTGGTGTTGTTAGCAAAACGAGTAATCTCTCTGATCTTATACTTATGTAAGGACAGAAAAGGCATGGGATCACTGTTAGAGACGCCAAAAATAAACAAACGTGCAGAGATCCAGAACGCTTCGAGGGGTTTCTTAGCAGATGTCTGTGCTCCATACGCTAGCATCTTATATTTCACGCTGATGATATTTCGCGGAAATTTTTTCCTATGCTTTTTTCTCGTCCTACCAACAGGCTGTCTTATAGCTTTTTCTTCTGAAGTCAATATTCTGATCCGATTAGACTTCGAATGTCAGGATTGTACCTCTATCTTTTGTTTCATGGTGTATTTCAAGCTACGTTATAGCTTCTCCTTCATCATTATCACTTGTCCATGAAGAAGGTACCCTCCTCTTTGAAACTGCTGCTTGCCACTCCTCCTCGTTGTGACTCAGTTTTGGTTCATTCGCCGCCGCCGCCTCATAACCGCTAAGCAGCACTGCCGCCATGCTGGTCTATGCAGTCACGGTTCTGTCACGTCTTGACGCGAGCTCGTATGCAAAGGGTCGTCAGAACCTAGGTAATCCATGCCACGACGCGACACAACAAGTGCATCACCGTGGAAACCGCTTCGTGAACACGGTTGCTCATCGGTAGCGGGGCGGTGGCCAAAACTGGATCAGGTTGACTGTGAGCATCCTGGGATAGTCGCATTGTTATCCACGTCATGTTGCAGTTTATGAAACGCAGACGTACGAGGTTATCGTCAAAAGCAGGCAAAGCTCGTCGTACAACGAACGCTGCTCAGTTTTGCCAGAGAATGGAATCAGGTGGGTAACTCCAACAGGTTGATTCCTCCCTCTTCATTTTTACACGCGTATACGGGACTCCAGTGGTCGAGGCCAAGTCGCACGCGCCGCACCACATGCGACGTGACAGTCGCATTGTCTGTGCACAAGCACATCTCATTGGTATCACCGTTTCCCATTCTCCCTGAAGCTTCCCTGAAGCAGACATGATTAGATGAAGATTTGCATATGCATAAAGTAAATTATTTTTCTCCACATTAGAGAATTTTCGGAATGCAAGACTAGATCAGCATCAGATCAGATCATCTCATGAGAAGTGAGATCAGATCATCTCATCACAAGATCAGATCATCTCATGAAAAGTGCTTGCCTCAGTTTCAAAAATCAAATGTTGACGTGTTAGGTGTAGTTGCAGAACTGTCCGCGTAGATCTTCACCTTATTCAATTTGATGTAAATGACCGTAGAATGGAATGGAGGTCCTGTAGGTTGAGCCGTGCCGATCTCCGCAAAGCCTGCCCTCGTTTTACATAGTTGTCTCTAACAAGCCATTGACACATATATTGAAACCAATTTTTACTAGGTGCATCCATCAGTCGCACGTCAGGTGCACACATCCATTTGCGAAGGATTTCTCTGAGTATCTCCAGACCTCGCCAGTTTAAAATGAATGGAAATGAACCCGCGATATAGAAGATAATGATGATAAAAACGATGCGTATCGATTGCCACGTTACATCGCCTTGATCGCCTCAAAACGGAACTCATCGCTTTTCATCGCCTGTTTTCCTCAAGGGTGGGCATTGGCGATGTGCGTGATAGCGATAGTGGAAACGATGCCTATCGATCGCCATGCCCCATTGATTACCATCCCTCTTCCGTCTGGGGTATCCTCTTTCGCATTATCAATTTGGCGACTGCCGGTTGTCGCCGCAATCGCCACAGCGGCCGACGGTCGTGGCGATCGCTACTATTCCTGGCGAAGTCTGAGATACTCTCATGAAAACCGGCCAACGCGGCATCTACACGCGTGGAATTACCACGCGGCAGCACCATGGCCGAAATTGCTCGCGTTTCACTTGCGTCAGGGCTGAACTAAGAATGGGCCTACCCTTCACCACATGGCGCTTTGAATGCAAGCATATAATATAAATCACCCTTTAGAGATAACGAAAGATAACGTTTGACCATGATAAGCACCCTGGAAATATCAGTTACTTGGGACGGACCAAGGCTGTGCGTTACAGAACATCAAATTTCGTTGATCCTCTAATTCGTGGCGTTACAGGAAAATAGCTCTTGCGCATTAATGATTTGATCTGTTAGTAGGCCAGTTCTTTAGAATGATGAGGCATAACAAGGGCCACTACCTCCAGTGAAATTACAAGTTTTTTTTTGTGTCAGAAAAGCAAAGTAAAAAGAAAAGTAAACAAAATACACAAGTCTAAATCCTGGTAACGCCGCAAGTGTTTCTGGAGCGCAGATGTGAGGGGCCGGTACGTATTCGCATTCTTTCATCAAGGGCTTATCCAATAGACAGTGTTGTGGATAACGAGAAACGGACGAGACGGCCGGCCAATGTTTCATCATGAGTTGTAGTTAATAGATGTAGTAAAAGCTGCGGTGGGACCCGTCTTCGTCTGGTTCCGTTGATTACGATGATGATGGATACAGTCGCCAATGATAAAAGCGAGAGACCTAGACAGTGTTTTCAGGATTTCGCGGTGGGACCAGCGTTCTGCGCTGGCTGTTCGGCAGCCGACGGGTGAGGCAGAGCTTACGAGATTTTCAGGCTGCATAATATGCGGAGCGGGATTACCGCTCTCCCATCTTCCTGTGCCGGGACTGAGGGTCTTGTGACTGAACCATGTGCTGTCATCCTGGATAACTACGTGAGAGGCTACAAAGTATCAAGACCGCAGACTTGCGGTGATTTCCAGTCGTCAAAACGACCTCGAGCACATTAAGGCCGCGTCCTTTGTCTAGGTTTAGACTTGATTCAGCAACCACAGAAACTACTTGTCCTCTCAAGCCTCACATACGCAGGAGAAATGCGTCATCATAGGTTATTATGATGTTGTCGGTAAGCAACTATGTAATTAATCAAACTTTTCTAAATATCTTCTAACTTTCTTCCATTGCCCTCGAGATTTGCAAAGGATGTAAGCGTACTTATAGAGGAGAGGTGTGCTAGTGTCCAATAGCGTTGAAAACGCCATAATATCGGTCCCCCAATGGAGGAGGGTGCACCTGTGCCTAGGACTGCGGAAAACCCTAAGATACACCGATGCAGAAGAGAACATCTGCGCCCTGCATTGTGCAGACCCCTGGATGCAGGGCCTCCGATGGAGGACGGGTGCGTCGGCGCCCAATATTATGGAAGACGCCAGGAAATGGGTCCACCGATGGAGGATGCGTGCGCCGGTGCCCACTATTGTGGAAAACGCCAGAATACGACACCTCCCGTGGAGGAGGGGTGTGCTGGTGCCCAGTAGTGTGGAGAATGCCAAGAAACGGGTACACCGATGATGAAGCGAGCATCTAGGCCCAGAATGATGGAAAACGCCATGATACGGGTCCATCGATGGAGAATGGTACCTCGGCGCCCAATATCATTTAAACCCTTAATTTTCTGAGGAGTTCAAAATTATGAGACTTTTGAAGATACCTCAAGTGGCTGCACCGCCCCACTTTCTGGCGTCCCCTAGGGGCAGCAATAAAGAGAGTCAGACGGCAAATTGTAGACGGGATCAAACGTTGGGCCAGAATTAAGAAAACATTGGGAAAAGTATAGGTTAGGAAAAAATAAAAACTTCTTGTGAGTTTGGCAATAGTATCTAACCCAAGGAACGATAACAACAAAGTAATCAAATGTTCTCATTGAGGTAGAGTTCGGCACAAACCCAGTTCAATGAAGAAAAATTATGAAGGGCTTCGACATATTAAAACGAGTTGACCAATGTTAACAACTGCTTGGCCCTGGAGCATGTTAAAGGCAGCACTCACGATAATCTTTGTGTCCAAAATTTTGAATGTTTTGGAGGCTGGACGATAGTCCCAGTAATTCTACTCAAGTTGCACCGCTGAAGGCATCAGCGTTCCCGAGATATAACAAGTTAGACTTGGTGTCCGGGTATCCGAGGATGAGATGTGGCACGATACCAATCAGCTGTTTTCTGCCGCAGTCACTCACTTTTCCAAAGAAAACTTTTGTTTTCCATGCTCATATCAAGAATTTTTACATTTAGATGATCTATTTACCCAATTCTTTTCTCTTTTAGTTGCTATTAGACCGTGTCAGCTCTTCTTTTTCCCAAAAACTTTCAAATTTTCAATTATGATATAAATTTCTGTTTGTTAGCTCTTTACACTTGACCATAGGTTTTGTTTCTTTTCTTGAGGCATGTCAGGCATGTCTCTGTGATTAATATTCCATTTCCTCTTCGTTTTCGCTTTTTCTCCTTCAGAAAAGCTGAAAAATTAGTAGATTATCTAGTTGCGTCGAGAAATACGTTGACAATAATGGCTACGTTATCGACTTTGTTGATCTACTCCACCAGCGTAACTCGGCCGCTTTGCCATAATGCAGAAAATTGGTAGTATCCGAAAACCATTTTAAAGCGAGTTCTGACAAAATTGACCACATTATCCATGTTTCCGATAGTCAGAAACCTAAGGTCGCGCTAAAATCTGAGTACCAATGTTTTGTTTTTCGTGGGTGCTACCTTTAACATGTTACCATTGTGTTATAATTTTTTTAATTCCCAGCTAAAACTCGAGAACAGCTGAAGTTTTCGGATACTTTTGTCACTAAACTTGATGAAATTGACTGATAAATACAATTGTTTCTGAAGTAAGTTATTTGAGGAAGTTCTATCAAAGCGGTGCTGAAAGCTGCTTTTCAGTAATCTTCTCCATTGTGATCAAATAATTCTGATAACTTTTGTTATTTAGTTATTTATTGAATACAGCAAACTCTCCTGGAACCAATCGTGTAAATGCAATTGAAAAGAGTTGATTTTGTGAAAAGATACTTGAGAAATACTTGTTGAACCGGTGTTGAGCATGACTTCTGAGGATAAAGTCGCGTTCACATCGGTCCAGAGAATTCCGGAGCGATATCTCAGCTCAAAATCGAATAACTCCAATTCTGTGTCATACAAGACCTGCAGGCCTGAGAGGGATCTTTTGAGCGAAACTTGACCAAACTTCGTTCAGCAGTGCTGTGGGTACTGCTAGATACTTTTGCAGCTGTAACTCTAGCCGGAATCAATCTTATCCAATTCTTTCTTCCCGACTCGATTAAAGTACAAGTCCCAGCAATGAAGCCTTCTTTGCTCACTTCAGCCTCTACAGAGTCCCGCTTACCCTGGGACCAGTATGCGCCGCAGTGGTCCTCATTGTACTGGGTGCGGCCTAGGTTCCTGTATAAAAACTTCTCTTTAGATTTTATGTCAAAACGACCTAACTAGCAAAACTTTCATCGTGTTCATGGGGATTAGAATACGTGAAAACATATCATGCCTCATATTCAAACTGACTATCTATTTCTGAAGCCTTCACAAGCCCTCAAACGTCCTAATGGATTTCTCGTAATTCCCGCGATGTACTAGACGGCGATCCCAATCGGGAAATCAGTCAATTTTGGGGAGATGCAGGAATTCTGTGAGTTTCAAGTTGGATATGCGAAATGGTTACACCTCTTTTTAAAAATCTGCCAAACAGTCGTCTGATTACGGTCAGAACTGGTTTCACCTCCACAAGCTAGCGTTCCTGTCTCGTAACTTGTTGTGACGTTATGTGCGTGGAGTACTGGAGTGGCAAACTAGGATAGGACGACCCCTAGCCTTTGCGGCCGTTCAATAGGGCAGAAATGTTGAGTCAAAACTTTATGTATGACAACGTACGCCGCACCTTGTAGTACTCAAGACCGTCGAGAACAAGATACCTAGCCCGTGCACTGTCACTTTGTCAACTTCTCTTTTTTTGCAGAGCGATTTAGCAATAAGTTAAGCAAGTCACACGTGCATGCTTTGCGAACCCCATTTAATGTAGTCTAGATAAACGAAAACTGTAAGCATTATGACCCTTCTGCTAGCGCGTCAAATTTACCAAGATGAGTACACAATTCTGTCAGTTCAGTGCTTTGTTTTTTTTTTTTTGATTTACAAACAGATGTAAGAACAGAGTCATTTGGATGTCGGTTCTAAACCAAATATTCGGTTGTTAGATATGAAATGCGCATTTTCTCCGTAAAATTTAATTCAGTCCAAAAAGAGTTCCCCGCGCATCAGTCCAAGCTACATCAACGATTAGTATGGGTGACCCTTCGCATCTCTCATGCAAGGAGAGAGGTCCGCCACAGGACATCACTGCTCAATGTGCTGAGATATGTGGCCAGTCCACGCCTTGATTTCCGCACATTTTTTGAGGTATTCCTCCACCAAGAAAAGATCTATTGAGGGAACGAAGAAGCAGCCAAATATATACTGCCAATTCTGCTTTATAAGGCGGAGGAGAAAAAGTTTTCTATTTTTCTTTTTGCGATTTCCTTTTGAGTAGTTTTCGATAGATGTCATCGGGGACTTTTTCTAGTCGTTGTTTCGACACGATGACGGTGAAATAGTCGGTCTACAGAGTAGCGGGAGAGTATGCACGCCACAATTGCTCTTCTGTTTATTTTTATTTGTGTTGTCACATTTTTGTTTCATAGATAAATGATAGGTTATCAAGTGCGCTTTCTTCTGGCCTACGATTCATTTAGTTTCCTGAAGCGATGCGAGTGTCTTCACATCGTGAGTCTTTCTGCACAGTTCATTGCTATCCACGACTCTGGGGAGTCTAATACAGCAACAAAAAATCCAGCTAAAAATTCTGCTATGCATGGTATTGCGAGGAGGACTGCCGGCGGCGCACAGTGGATTTCGTGATGTCGATGTTGAAGGCCTGTGTCAAAGCCAAATGAAGCGAATTCGGAAATTTTTTGTAGAACAGAATTTTCATGTAGTTACAAACAACGCCCACCCCACCCCCCCTGTATGTGGCCCAAGTGCTGAGGGTTGAGATCTACCGTAGTCGCCCGGCAGAAGTTCAACCTTTCCTGTTAGACTGTTCCCTCCATATTTTAGCATGAAGAGAATATCATTACCAGTAGTGATTATCCAGGCTCTGAGCCGGGTTGCGCTGTCCACACTTGCTGAGCTACTGCGATTTTGAGCTTTTTTTTTTCAGAAAATGCCCTTCTCATAGCCGCTATTTAATTTGCTTCTAGTAAACTGCAATTCCTGACATGGAATAGAAGAATTTCAATAAAAATGATCTTCTCCATAACTCCATAAATTCAGTCCGGGCCCTTCATAATTCATTAACACTTTCGCGACAGAGCCGATTTTGAGCATAGTGCCACGTAAAGACGTCTTCCCGGCGTATGGGTCATGTGCTTCAGGGGTCGAGCACGTGGTCCCACAAGCTGGAAGGTAAAAATTAGAAATTTTTCCGTTCCATATAGCACTTATTATTACTAATTTTATACTTGCTTATTTCATAAGAACTATCGTTCCGTCGTAATTCTTGATAGTTTCTTCCACATGTAAAAAGGTCCTTGTTCTTTTAGCTCTCAAAATTCAAAATACCCACTGAATTTTTTTTTTTGAGAAAACGTCTGCTCCGCCCATTGCTTGAATAGAACACACTTGTATATCTGTTAGTACATTACTACAAAGAAATTAGCTAAGATGAGCGTTTCACAAAGACCTGACATCAAAGGGAGAGTGCTCAACCAGTTGTGCATACACTCCCACGCGGCGGACACAGCATGCTCGTTCGGTCGTGCACGTGGTCGTGAACGTGTTTAGAAAAAAACAAAAAAGAAACATCGCTAAACAGTTTGTAAAGTAATAAATGCAAAAAAAATAGCTCTTTCGGGAGACATCAAACGCTTTACTCTAGGCGTTCAATCACTCTTGCCTTAAAGGCAGTGTGTCACCTCGTTCCGTGGGTTGAAAATACCAATAGACTTTAGACCTCCTCGTGAGCTCATACAAATGATGAAAACCCTGTTTTCGGAGGGTGCGAATGTAGAGTTCACGGACCACTTAGGCGGAGCGGTCCGCGAATGTGCTGGCTGCTCGCCACGTCTGCAGCGTTGACGTATAGACGTGTCCGATCGATGAGATCAACGGCTTTCACGCGCCCACTCGGCTCGACAAACTGTTACAAATCCCGTCTCGAAAAACGTTTAAAAATAGGGTTTAAAGACCTTTTTGTAACATTTTAGGCATACCGTTGGATCCAGCTTTCGAGGAGATTCAGAATCTTGTAAAAGCTCAGACATGAAAACGAACTGACACACTGCCTTCAAGCGAAAAAGTAAGAGCACATTTCCAGTTCACCACCTTAACATCTATATCATCAGGAATTCGGACTTTATATTTTTAAGAATTGGCTCCACTCCTTCGTCAATGAAGAAAATCAAGAAGGCAGTGAGGAGAACTGAAGCAACTAAGTTCTTAGGCTTGACGAGATGTGATTAATGAAAAATTACCTAAAAAATAAAGAGCACAGATCACAATCCACGCTATGCAACACTTGACTTCACAGGAATTCCCCACTTTTGTCACAGCACCTGTGGTTAATGTGAACGTAATCCCACCTGGTCCAGTTCCCAGAATGGAATATGTGTTTTCAAATGTCGGAAAACTTCAGAAAATCTCTTATCACCTTCTTATCAATCGGTTTCGTAACATTTTTCTTTTGGGCCAAGAGCGATAAGCTGCAAATTTTCCGAATTTTCATAGGACATGGAAAGTAGATGATCGTTTCAACTTTAACAGATAATGGTATTATCTGGCTAATTTTTGACCGAAGGATCCTAGAAGGTTATCGTCAACCTCTCAAAACTTGAATTCTCTTCAGAAATGATATTCCCTTCGTAAATCCCCTTGTGAGTGGTGATATCGTCTTCTTCCTCATCAAAACCTTAGACTATTACTGCAAACATGTTGCTTCTGGCTGCGAAACGCTGCAACTAAAAGCGGCCAAATCCGCCCTAGAAGGCTTGAAATACTGTTGCCACGCAACAGTTGCACCGTAGCTGTAGATCCTTCCCCGCACATCTTACTCCAAATTACTCAGGAGCATAGCCAGTATCACTTATCCTCATATATTAGGTGTCGGAAAAATCCCGTCCAAAATTCTGATCTATTTTTATCATAACTTTATCCAGCAATTTTCTCGGCCAATAATGTATCAGTTACAGTTAACAGAGATCATACATTATTTATTGGACACGTCAATGATGTCATCCCTTAAGAACTTTGGTTTTGTTATCCAACAATTTTTTCGGCCAATAATGTA
>KN726707.1:0-12522 GCA_000816745.1 Ancylostoma duodenale
AGATTTTATGAAGATACCGTTTCCCTTGAAAACGATTTCTTCATAAAATCTGGAGAAGCCCTTGATTTCCATAGGATCAGAGGAAATGAGTTCTGACTTCATATAGCATGCTTATAATGTTCGAGACATAGGAGGTAGAAAGTCTTTTCTTTTCGTGAGCTTTTATTAAATTTCTAGTCCAAGAAAATAAGAATTCGCAACGGTGTTCTAAAATCTGCTGACTGTGGGTCTGAACGCATCCAGACAAGTTGTAAAACAGTTGCTTACTAGCGGAGTGTTATCACATTTGCTGCAGCTAACAGAATGATCTCAAATAGAGAAAAAAAAACTATGCGTCACTCAAAAATGAGTGTACTTGCAGTTTACGTGTAGTTCCCTCAGATAGTTTAGGCAGGAATCATAATGTGATTTCCCAGATTTGAGGAATTTCAGATTCACTTCGATCTACAAAGTTTACAGGTCAGTAGTTCAGAACACGCTATTCGCTTGCGCCTCCTCTCATGATCAAAACTAAGTGGTAAGGAGAAAACCTTTCTATTAGTCTGGAACAGAGCTTGAGCACGCATCAGCGGAGATAGGAAACATTTCCTGAAGGAAAAAAAAGTGACGCTGTGCTATTTGTGATGGTCGGCGATAAGTTTATGAGCTTTTTCGAAGTAAGAAAGATCATTAAGCTTGACATTTCACGACAAAAAGGTAAGAGAGACGCTGAAACAATATCGTGTAGAGACTATGTAGTACTGTCCGTAGATGAACATTCGGACATTGAATATGCAAAATCGCCGTGAGAACGAGATCGTTCCATCCTACGCCGCTAGAAAAACCAGTTAAGACTAAAACATCATACAAATGATGAAACTACCATACGTGCATCTACGCTTAGTCATCTAACTGGGCACTGGTATGCGAATAATTCAAAAGATGCGTCAAAGATTACGACGAGCACTGAACTGGGTGAGCACGGTCGACAGCGGGTTAGCAAAAATCTCCAGCCTCTTGATAAGGTGTGAGCAATCGATGTTGACACAGAAGACGAGCGCCCACGCCACGGGGAACTCAACGCCCTGACGCATCGTGTGGGCATTGTTGCTGGGTTTATACGAGTTCTGCCATGACGCATGAAAAGCTTTCCCGAGAACAGTTTTTTGGCAGACCATTTGACGCGTGTATGTTAAACTGCCGTATTTGTTCGAAATGATCCCCATCCGACGTCCTTGGCAGTCTTGTTATCAGGAGGCCAGTGTACAAATAACATCGGTGTAGGAGCAGCGACCCCAATTAAGATGTATTTTCCCCCGGATCATCAAAAAAAATTTCCCGCCATCAGTTAACAAATAAGAGTCCAATGGTAAGATTCATAGGCGTTCTCGGGAGAGAATAGACCTATCCATCCTCCAAAACGGTATTTTAGAGAAAATTGGACACATTCCGGAAACTGCCTATCATCGCTGAGTGACCGATGACAGGTAATGTTAGGAATGGCAAGATGTGTCACAATCTATCCGAGAAACTACTACGCTGTGGATGACCGTAATGTTTGGGACTTTCCCGGGGACGTCCATGAACCCCACCACAGATAAAAAGTCTAGAACACGGCTACCCACTTTTATTGCTATTGAACATCCACTATCGCCTACACAGCGCTCACTTCTATCCCGAAAATCACATCATTGAAGTCTGGAGTCCCAGGAAGGAAATTCGTGCTACACCTGGCCACATATCGGTTCCAACCCATAGACGACCACAAATGTCAAGATGTAAACGTCCGGATCCGAAAGTTGTATTTATTAGTACGATTTCAATTTATGTTCTCTAGAGTCCGTTTGTCCATTTAAGTATGCACAACAACGTATCACAAAATCACTCCAACAATTTTTTTTCAACTCATATTTCAGAATTAATAAGATGATTTTGCATCTTAACATCATAACAAGCAACAATAACCAATAACAACGTGGCATGACAGCACAAGAATCCATAATCATTCGCCATTTTCCTGTGTTTTTGAGTAGAAGCCGGCCAATGTTGAATTGATAGATCCTTTCGCTTTTGACCTTGGTCCCCAGTTTTTACCCTACAAGAATGTAGAACTACAAACAGGATTGGGACAGAGAAGCAACTCAGAATCGAACCTTATTGCACTGAAACCGAACCATCTGTTCGTTTTTTGTTTGTTGAGTGGCTCCAGGATGAAGTTGGAAACTGATCTCATTCCTGAACATGAATTCTCACGCAATCCTCTTTGAAATTCTTAGTGGTAAAAAGTGACATATCACCGGGAAAAAGTATTGCAATGATACTGTAATGATACTGACTTAATGGGTTCAGACAATATCTTATGGCCTGGTGCCTTCTCGTCATGTCGTTCAGCAGTCACATTCGCCTCTTTAGCCTGTAAAAGAAGCGAAATAAAAACTGGCAACTGGCAGCCACTTTCCGCGACCTGGTCACAACAATGTACATTTGGCATTTAGGGCCATATGGGAAAAATTGTTTTTAAAGCGCCATTAGGATAGGCTGGTACCGTATTCGACTGATTGATCTCAAACTACCACCACTTCCTTGCCCGCAAAAGTGCCGCAGCGCGCGATCACCGTAATGCTGTTAGTATGTAGTTCTACACGGAAAATTTCTGGAGAAAATAAGAATCTGGACAGAAGTAAAGGAAAGGACAGTTGCTTGTACACACATCAGTAGCTCTGAAAACCTGAAGATTTTCTTTAAACTTCCAACTATCCTAATCTGTGTGTAGCGAAAAAGGAGGTTTCTATGAAAAATGTACTTGAAACTATAGAAGTACTCCCACATTTTTTGAACACTTCACAAATCGTAGAATTTCATGAAAATACTTCAAACAAACGAGTACATATGTCCAAGCCATTGTCTCCTGTTCATATCCACTACTGATTTCGTAGGAGGAAATGAAGAACCTTTGCGCTTTTATTCACACAACTCACAACCAATTTCTGACCCACTGACGAGATGATTTTTAACGGACTTCTCGGGAGTTTTCGTTAAATCGTTAATCCGTTACGCTATTGGAAAAATGGCAGAACCCTGGTGAACATCAAAGATTTTAAAGGCACTGTGTTCCACCGTCATAAATTTCCTCCGGAGAAAAATCATTGATGCATGCGAAATTAAGCTGTCCAAACGAGAGATCAACAAGAACGAGGAGATAGTTGCGGCACTAAGGCATATCGCACACTACATAGCGACGATGTCGCTGCGACCGTTCACCCTCAAAAGTTTTCGCACAATTGCTCCTATGTCAGCACGCTATTTCACGCAAACTGAGTGATAAGATATGAGAGCTTGTAAAATTTTGTTTTCATCATTTCCATTCATTTTCTTCGACGCGACGATGTCGCTGTGAGGTATGCCATGGGCCTAAAGTTGATCGTATGAGAACGTCCGCTCAGATGCCCAAATCTGCTAAAAATACTTTTGTTTGTAACAGTGTGTGCTATTCGTAAATGATAACTAGTTGACTGTCACACTTTGTAAACACAATTCTCGCGCTGGTTTGAGCTTCTCGGTTTCCACACACAACCGCTGAATTTTCGTGCAGCTTATTGTAAATTTGTACATGTGCTACGGTCTGAGTAACTCGGTGCTATAAAGTCACTTTAGCTGTACTTGGGTAGCTTTTTGAGTGCTGATGGTACGGTGGATGCAGCGGTTCGAGGAAGGATTACTTGCACTTGGTCGAATGGGAGAGAATCGACAGGAATCCTGCGTGACCGAAGATGTTCGAGAATACTGAAAGGGAAAGTCTACCGCACTATTGTGAGACCAGCGCTGCTGTACGAAAGTGAATATTGGCCAGTATCGAAAATACATGAGCGAATGCTGAACACCGCAGAGATGCGTATGCTCAGATGGGCCTGTGGTTTCACACGCGATAAAGTGAGGAATGAAGATATAATGACGACGATGGAGACCGTGCCCATTCAGCTGAAACTATGTGAACAAAGGTTACGATGGTACTGTAACGGCTTCACCCCACCCGCCAAGTCTTAGAGATGGAAATTACCGGAAAGCGTCCTAAGGGAGCACCGAAAAAGCGGTGAAAGGAAACCGAATGCAAGGACATGAAAGAAGTAAGAGTTACAACGGATCATTCACAAGATCGAGCTTAATGGCGAGGTAGAACCAAACAGCGGACCCCGCCAATGCGCGGAACATAAGCTAAAGAGGAGAAGAAGAAACGACAGCCTGAGGAAAGTATGCGCTAAACACTCACTGCTGTAAACTCTAAATCAAAAGTTCTCATTTGCATTTCGATAAAGAACAAAATGTATAACGATTTCGACTAACCGCTAAACGACATATATCCCACAGAAAGTATGTAGGGGCATCCGTTTTCAAGGCGCGGGGATTACAATGGGAGCCAGATACCTAAAAAGCATGGTCCGATAAGAAGTGTATAAACTAGTGATGACGGAATCTAAGCAGCTCGCCTTGTATCCGGCATTCAGAATAGCTGATTTCACGCTAACTGCCTTTGGAACAGAGCATTTCACTACGTTGAATAGCTGGTCATGTTCATAGTAGAGTGGCACATCAATCTCCTGAAAACTGATCCGATGTTTCTCAGAAATCGATCCAAGTGGATGTACGATCCGAGCGATACCTCTGACACATTCGTGAGAACTCCCATGAGGCGATTGTGAGTTCCAAGCCGCTCCTCCTCCGGTGTTTCTTTCAGGCTGAAAAAGGTAGCAAACATCCAAATGAGCTCATAATACTGTAGGTAATACAGAATACATACAAGAAACTCCAAACGGCCTGGTGAATACGGATCAGTGGCTCAGCGGGGCGTGGTACTCTGACTGTCTGCCGCACTCGATCGACAATGCTTCGATGAAGCTCTCAGATAGTTTCTGCCCTAGAATTCCGTGCTGCAGCACTGGTCCGTATTCACCTGGCCGTTTGGAGTTCTCTGTGTGCAGCAGTAGTACAGCCGTGCACTCTGCTAGTATATAAACGAGAACTGCTTGGTCGAGGCAAACCACATCAACAATATGGAGAAATTATTCTGTCGACTGACATAAAAGGTACTACTTCATCGACTATCGACCTTATCAAAGAGAAGATTCTTTCAAAACAATTACTTAGGGTCTCTCGTTTTTCTGCCGATCCTGAGTGCCAAAATCAAAACATCTTTGGTGGTGCAATTCGAAATGCGACAAATTAAGGAAAACGGCGGTCCTCTTGAAATGTGAGAAAAATAAATAGAAATATTTGATCAGATGGGTACAAAAGACTGCATCTGATTACTGCCGCTACTGAGAACGCTTGAGGTAGTTCATAGAAACAAGAGCAAAGAGCAGAAAGATTGTATGAAAGAGAGAAGATGTAAGTGAAAGTTTTCCGAAATGGTAGAATATCGGAGTTTTCACAGCAAAAACTACTGAACCGAGCTTGAAAACACTTAAGAAAAACAGGATTTTTCAGAAACAGGGAAATCCGGAAAGGAATCGCAACTCTGCTCACAGAAGTGAATGATTATGCAAAGACCTACCTACCTGGTCAAGATTCCTTCGACAAATGTTCGATCGTGTATTGGACCAATATAAATAGGACCAGCGTGATGAACAGGGTGACCACAGTGAACGCATCTGTTGTCAGTGCCTGGAAGACCTTCATCACTTAGGAAACTTCAGCAGGAATAGCTTCCCTAGTTGAACAAACTTAAAATAACAAGTCGCTTTTTACGTAAAATACTTCGGAACCAGGAAAATCAGATGCAGTCGGTGCTGTGCCCCATCCAAATACAACGGTACCAGAGTCAGATACCGCCCCATGACAGATCGTTACTGAGTCACATAGGGCAAGTCAGTAGTAAGTCGCAACACGTGAGTAGCTTTCAATCTTTAGAGATCCAGCTTAATAACCACACTTTGGTAGGCGCTCAACTTCTTCCTTTCCAAGCGTACTTCAACGCCTCTGTTATGGAGGATTAGCTCCTCCACAGAGCTTGGCGAAGAACCACGTTCTTAATAAGTAATTCGAGTACAAATAGTGAGTACAGTTGAGCGAGAAGCTCATTCCTTAAACAACACGGTTTTGCGACGCTATATCTTCACCATAAACACTAGGACACTGACATGACTGCCACGGTTTACAGTTGAATTCATATTGGCGTACCAATACCATAACAGAGGGACAGTAGCAATTTCTATAGTGAGTCAGTCGTATCACTGCCTTATGAGTCAGATGGCTAGCCGCTGTGTTGGACTATGGTAACGACTAGGCGAAAAACACTGTAAGAGATAGGGCATGTAATAGCTAACCCATCATGGACTGTCGAACAACACTCGTACAATACTTCACGCTTTTTCCGTCTTCCACCTTCTTGAGTATGGGCAGAACTTCCATGGAATGACAGCCAGAACATGCAATAACGTTCCCGACTTTACTGGAATTATGAGCTTGAATTTAACAGCCACATGAACGGAAACAAAAAAAAACTCACGTTGCAGAATCCTTAGTCCTTCGGGCGCCGGTATGAAGGCGAACAAACACGCGAACGTAGAAGTCCACACTTATGGATAACAATGGCTCAATGTATCTTGAGTATCGGTTAGCATGAGAATCAATCGATCGCAAAAGTATTCGAAGAGCCTGAAAAGGAACGTAGACAGACGCGCCGATAGAAAAGCGCTTTTAGCCTGGCCCATGAATGCATACCATCTTACCAGAAAACAACAACAAGAAGTCTGAGGTTTCTATAATCCTTTTCTTCTAACCTCGTTGGTTTCTCACCATCTCTTATATTCATCTACTCCAACCATTTAATGATATATGCGTTCAAATTTCAAGCTTTTCTACGTTAGAAATCTCGATTTGGCCAATCTATTTCTTACCAGCTTTGTTTTTTTGAAATTTCGATCACTACGATTCGAGTTGGTTGGTTGAGACTCTACTTTTTTCTCTAACGCTTCCACCCACCCTCCCCTCCCCATCCATCTGGTACCGAACTAACAGATAAGTTTCAAATTACATTACCATTTCGTGACAGCATTTCAATCGCACCGTCGTCGATCCATACTTATTGTAACAAGTTTCCGGGGTGTTACCACACAGTACGGCCATATCAGTGCAAGTGACCATGAGTATTCCTGAACAAAACACATATTCTCCTCTGCTAGAACAGAATCAAATAGTTTCAACTCGCACTGTTACAGTTGTATGCACAGTCATTCACGAAAAAACCACTCCAAACCTACTGTTACTCGAAATACATATATTCCTACTAATTTATTTGCAAACGCTTTATGTGGGACAATCGCTTTGTTATTTCTGAGAAAATTTGATAGTAACGTGGGAACTGAACTACATTCAGGACGCTCATTGTACAGAAAAAGATTCGGAGATATTTCGAAAAAACATTTGCTACAGAGGAAAAACCATTTCGTCGTAGTCAGCATGCTGAGTACTGTTACCAGCACAGTCGGCGGCAGTGTGAGCGGAGCTTGCCGATAATTGAAAGGATCACCTCAAAGTCACCTCTCAAAGTAAAAAAGTTAGCACCGCACCTCATGCTACGCATTGTGCTCGTGGCCCATCATTCGCTACATGGATGAAGTTTATTTACTAGGAACTAAACATGAAGATCTTGCGATACAGTTACCACAACATCCATCCCCCTAACAATTTAGAATTACTTATTAAATCCCATCAAAGTTCTTGATTTTTAGGCTGTCATTATACTCTACTCAGAGAATAGCACCCTTCGATGACTTTGCTCGCCGATTTCGCTAATGATAAGAGTAGATTGCAAGTGGGACGTAACCAGCCGTTGTGTTCCTTGGCTGATACATACCAAGTACAAAGTGGCTGAGCGACGTCGCCTAGCGATGTTAGGCTCCACGCGGAGTATAGTGACAGCATTACCGCGGTCAGACACGCATTGCACTGCTGAATCCAAAAACACTGAGGCGGAGCCATAGGGATCAAGATCAACGGCATGGAATCTTTTGTCGATATTACGATGTTCCATCATTGTTACACTGAAAGCAAACTCTTCCGTGGGAATCACAAAGATGATAACATGAAGGGAAAACTCACACAGCATCACCGAAATTCGCTCGAACTTTTCCTTCCACTCCGTTTAGAGTAATATTTTCTTTGATAGAATCTACCGCGTTTTCAGAAAAGTCATTGGCCAAAACGTAGTCTACATTTTCAACCTGAAAATTTCTTAATTCGATAAAAGCGTGAGCATGTCAATTGAAAAACTAAGGAAAACCTATGAGTCAGCATGGAACTTCGAGGTCCACAGAAAATAAGTACAAAAAAAAGTAAAATCCATTGGCAGTCGAATAGCTCGTCGGAGTTCCGCCTATTCCTTTATGGCAAAATCCACCTCACCCTTGATCGTGAAAGCAGTGGCTCATTTCACCTTGACTTTTGAAATTTTTTGCCTACTTGGAATCGTGAGTAGAAACTGACAACAAAGCTATGCAGATATGGGAAGGGGAGGCCATAAATTATTGTACAACGTTTCCTCAATTATTCGTCTGCGAGAAACCCATGCTTTAAAGAACTTTCAGAATAGAGGAAGGTTAGAGACATTTTCGAGTTAAGATTCTGGGTTCTGGAGGAGGCCCGCGCCTCGCAGCAGTTGACTTCGAAACAAAATTTCCAAAAATGCCAGTCCTTAGGCAATTTTACATGTAAAGTGAGCAAAACCTCCGAGGAAAGCTCTACTTTCCGAATGATTCGGAAAACACAGGCAATGCTTGTTTCGACAAGGGAACTTTCTACTAGATAGCGGGACGCAACCAGGGGCTTGGATATAGTCCGAAAACTAGAATAAATATGCTATACAATGGCTGTTGAATACCGGAACTAAGCTGGGTTATGAACCGACTCAGACTCTCGATGCAGTGACAATGTCTGTGATACTCTTAAATTTCCTGTACACAAAGCAGACGCAAGAGCCAGTCAAGTTCCTGGTAGAGAAGGGAAAACAAAGTCGGACGAAATTCCAATAAAAATCGCATACTGTGAGTAATTACCTCTTGAGAAAACCGAAATGCTCGCAGACCACTCGCGGACAACGCGTCCAGTATTCTTATGGGACCGTCCTGCAAATTGACAATACGAAATTCTAGCATAAAACACTGATGTTATCGAAGTTCTCTGGAACACTACCGCCTAATCTTGGTGTAGGGTATTATCCACGCAACGGGTCGTTAGATAGCAGTTGGTTGCTGCCACCCGAACACTGGCCGCGGCTTACCTACAATTGCCAGTCGGTGCGTGCGCTACCTACGCTGCCTGCGCCCGTTTAGAGCACGCGGCCTGCCGCGCAGAAAATTCGCGCGTGGAAAACTTGTCCAAAAACGCCGCGTCGCGGCGGTTTCGAAGTAATGGCCTGAGAAACGTTAAAGTTAAGTGAAATGAACGTGAAAAGTGTGAAACAGATCTCAAAAGAAGATTTCAAGGGTAAAATGTGTTTCCGGGACTATTTCAAATTGTTCTCTTGTATTTACACGTCTTATTTGTGTTTTATTTATGTTTTTCTTTTTTTTCTCTTTGCAGTTTGAAAATTTGTACACGGGGGTTATCTGACACGCTGAACACGAATATCGTGTCCGTTTTGCACCGTTACGTACTACTAGTACGTTAGACAAAATCAGTTTTTACTTTTGCTTTTACTTTTAATCGCTGATTTCAAATTGAAAAAGTTACGCTTCCTGTGCACAAGGGTATCAAATAGGTGAAAACGAGGAGAATAAAGAACTGGAGGCGAAACTGTGCGTAGTTTGAATGAATCCAAAAATTTCAAACCTTTTCTTACTTTTCACTTAATTTATCCCCAAAATTAGAATTTTAAGCGTTTTCAACAAATAATAACATGTGATGCTCTACTAGCTCATAACTACATAAGATGCCTTGAGAGTTTTTTTTTCTAAAATGTTTCCAATCCACATTTGTATTTTCCGAAACGTAATCGATTATTAATCCATCGCCAGAAGAGGTGTTAGAAATGCCTCGCAGATATGCATTGTGCCTGCAGGCGTCCCTCAAGGATACAATGCCGTCAGATCGCCACTCGCTACTTGTTTTGTCAATATTGATTTTCTAGAAATAAGAATGCAACGGCCGAATTGATGACGATCCCAGAGTGAAAAATGTGAAATGAACTAATATTTAGTAATATTCATAAGGAGTCTCGCTCAAGGCACTTCACCACCTTTTCGGAGCAGACTTTTACTTCCAGAGAATTCCTTTTTTGTCGTTATGAATTAGTTTCCTAGCAATTTCGAAATTGCACCGTGATAGTGGACCAAACGAGTGAATTTACCCCAAATGTGCCCCCATCAAATGCTTTATAGATACAAATCCAGTAGTTTCAGGAAAGAAAGTACACCCACCCCACGCCTTAGTAGTTGGAAAAGGACATCACGATGCAAAAGAGACCGAATTCGGGATGAGAACGTCAAATTATCTCGGCAAATTTCACAAGATTCTGAGGAATATAGTACCTGCAGTACCTGCAGTATACGCTTAAAACACCTCAAAAACGGCATTTTGATATAAAATAGATGTCATATTCGTAATCATCATGTCAAATAACCCCTGGATCGATGTTTTATTTCTCAAAATCGTCGATTTTTCGAAAATTTAAATTACAGGCTTATTTAAATATAAACAGTTTATAGCGTTCAATTCATCTTGTGCACTCTTCTGGAACTCAGCCAACACTCAGCTATTTATAAGCCACGCCCCACCCCCTTTTACGATTTGTATCGAATTTTACGATTTACAATATGTAGAACAGAACATCTACTGAAAACTTGCGTACAAAATATTTTAAAAAAACACGTACAATACGCAAAATGCACATCACATCTACAAATTCAAAAATGATCCCAATTGTTTTACTTCAAAGCCTCAAATTTTTCACGGTAATTCTGGGAAAATTATGCATGGAAATTGTTTCGCTGTTCAAAATCAGTTCAATTGTCGCGACCAGCATGTGAAATAACATAAGTAAGACTAGTAAAACCTGATTTTGTCTACCGTACTCCAATAATAGTACGTAACGGTGCAAAACGGACACGATATTCGTGTTCAGCGTGTCAGATAACCCCAGTGTACAAATTTTCAAACTGCAAAGAGAAAAAAAAAAGAAAAACGTAAATAAAGCACAAATAAGACGTGTAAATACAAGAGAACAGAACTGAAATAGTCCCGGAAACACATTTTACCCTTGAAATCTTCTTTTGAGATCTGTTTCACGCTTTTCACGTTCATTTCACTTAACTTTAACGTTTCCCAGGCCATTACTTCGAAACCGCCGCGACGCGGCATTTTTGGACAAGTTTTCCACGCGCGAATTTTCTGCGCGGCAGGCCGCGTGCTCTAAACGGGCGCAGGCAGCGTAGGTAGCGCACGCACCGATTGGCAATTGTAGGTAAGCCGCGGCCAGTGTTCGGGTGGCAGCAACCAACTGCTATCTAACGACCCGGCGCCATTATCCACTACACTCACCGCACAGAAACGATTGCAGAACTGCAATTACTAGCCTCTCAAAATTCTGCACAAGTTATTCCACATGTTCATTGTATTTATCGCCTTACACATGACGACGAATACATATTTCCACAAGAAACGACTGCATGGAAGCAAAAAATACGGTGAGAATGGGAACGACTCGACACGATCAAAATGCGTGAATTTCTAGAACGAATACCTCGCTAACAGTCTTCAACTTCTGTTTCTTCGCAACAGGCTCATCTCCATCACCACCAGAACCGTTGAGTTGAGATTGCTTAGATGCCCGAGATCTCACAAACTGCCTCAGAACTGACACTCTACAAGAATTCTGATTAAAATTGTGCAACTAACAACAAATATTAAGACGAAACATTACGTGAGGTCTCTGTTGAACTCCTGGACAGGATTATAAAACACGGGTCCTTTGAATCCCACTTTGGCCTTGCCCTCCTGCACAATCACAAGCTCCTTCGTGTCGTTACCAGATGCGTGGTCACCTCGTTGCAGCTCGGCCATCCTCGTTGACGGCACGCGCCAACGTCCCTTAACGGATATAAAAACTTTTTTCCTAAATGTATATTAATTTGAAAATAAACTCACAAGCTTACGTAATGATAGAAATAGCCTGAACTTCAGACTGGAAGCTGAGCAACAGTGATGGAGGTAAAACGACGCCTAATTTCGAGTTTGTCCGTGGTTTCACACTCTGTCGTCATTAGACGTCACTTCAAATTTCCTAATTTTTGAGTTCAACTCATTTCATGGAGGACAAACTTTTCACATCCTTGAGCTCATGGGATTTGTTACCATTTATTTATTTGTTTATAAACTTGTTTACTTTTCTTCTATTCGACTCGCTACGGGAGTGTGCACATGATAAAGAAAATGAACATCGTAGGCCATACAACACCGAGATTCTTCAACGGCATGAGACGATCAGAATTGTTGACTAGCCCCTGTAGGTACTAATAGAGAAGGAATACGATCATACATACTCAGACAAAA
>KN726707.1:13060-37608 GCA_000816745.1 Ancylostoma duodenale
GTCTGAGTAGTTTGTAGGACGCTTTTCCTTGTTATGCTTTCGCATCAGCAGTGTGCGACAATTTATATATCCGATAATTTCTCTTGACAGTGATTTTCTTTTAGCAATACTGACCTTCCACTGTCTTCTGGAACTTCACTGTAAATGCCTGGTCGACACGATAAGGTTATGCCAGAGACAAGCGGTGACGATGGAAGTACAAGCGGTTCAGAGGTAACTCAGCTTAATGATCGTTCTTCGACGTTTACTGCTCTGTATGCGGAGAATTTATGGAAATTGGACGCTAGAAAAGGCTTCCAGTCGCGGCTTTTCTCCGCGCTGCTTTTGGCAGGTGTAGTGCTCCAAATCCGAAATTAAGAGAAAAATGTTTCAGCAGCTCATCTAACGTCGATAATTGCCCGTTACCTGGTTTTCACTTTCCTTTGATGGAGCCTACTAATTTCATTGTCTTAATGTAGGTTTCGATAGGAGAAGAAGGGGATGACAACAATCGGCTCACAGCTGAAAGCGACGACAGCGATGAAGAAGAGGCAGAATCAAGTGGTGAGTGGATTTGTTTCTCTCCTCATGCTATGTTGTAAAGTCCTTACGCGCAATCGGCGGAAAATGTTCGAGCGCGCCCAGCATGCGGCGCGTGCGCGGCGCGACCCAGCGGTTTTACGTCGTGCTTCAGATTTTTGGCCCTAGTGAATGTTGTAGCTGCGGTCTTACGTCGTGCTTCAGATTTTTGGCCCTGGTGAGTGTTATTCTTCAATTAAAGAAAAAGGAAAACACTCACCTGGGCCAAAAATCTGAGGAAAGACGGAAAGGGGGATCGCTGCTACAAGAGTGCCGCGCCGCGTACGCGCCGCATGCTGGGCGCGCTCGAAAATTTGCCGCCGATTGCGCGTAAGGACTTTAGCTGTGCCGCTTCATTGGTGTTGGTGCGACATTTACAATATTCAGCTGTGAGGGGTTGTTGAGGGTGTCGCTTTTGCAGTCACAGTAGACGCTGTTAAAGGCAGCACTCACGGAAATTTTTGAGTTGAAGATTTCGCGGTATATCGGGGTTCTCAGGGGCGATGAACTCATCGAAAACGATGAAGTAGCGTGAAACACGCGAAAAACACAGAAAATGATGGTGGTATTCCATGTGTGTCCACAGCGCGGACGAGTGTTCCGTGATGGGTCCCGCCACGAAATCCTGCAAATGATGCGAATTTCATAAAAAAAAGTGTCCGCTGAACTGCATGCGCACACCCTGTCAACGGCGTTAGTTGGCGCGACGGAACCTTAATGTCCATAGCGGCAGATATGTCCACGGCAGTATCTTCGCAGGTAGGCGGCCATTCAAGGTGTACAACTTACTGTTGCGATTGTCCGGCGAGTGGCTACATGGTAAGCGACTCATTTCAGAGGTGAGAGTTTCCGTGAGTGCTGCCTTTAACGCACACATGTTATTCTTGTCGCTTACTGGTTACCAAACTATGTGAGATTAGGTATGGTCCGTTTCACTAACGAGGATGCAGAAACGCCGAAGAGAAAAAGAGCGCGGGAAAGTGCGCAGAAATTGAAGGATGACGAGAAAATCAGACGCTACGCACGAACACCAAATCGTTGAGTTTTGAACGGAGTGTTCCAGGTCATGACCTGAACGTCTGTTAGAGCGCAATTCATTGGCCAGAGCTGCATTGAATAATGGTACTTCCACATGCGCAAGGTGGCGACTGATCGTAGCCGATGTTGACTATCGCGGCGACGGCCTACCCATAACTGACGGGCACCGTTGTCCAGGTTGCCAGCAGCGGCGACGTTTAGTGCTATACTCCACATGGAGTATAGTGGCATCTTCATCTCCACTTAATCACTACATCACTTGTAAAATGGTGTACGATGAGTTAGCCTATTTTGGGGTGGCGTGCTTCCACAACGCTTAGCCCGTCCGTAAGCTTATCAAGCCTATGATGGATAGACATGCTATTGATAGGTAGAGGTGATGATTGGCTTTGATCCGCAGACAGTGATAACGATACGGACGGAATGTGAGCGTTGCGGGAGGGCTTCACTCCTGAACTAATAGAATGTACATATTTGGGTGATAGATCTCGCCGTATTTTGATAGGAGATCATAGCGCTAAAGTGGGAAGCCGATTCGGAACCCCTGATTGTAGTACGTTGTTGCAGTAGCATGTGCTGCACAAGAAACTCCACTGTCTCCGCTTTATGACTGTGGTAACGTTGTTTACCGATTATGAGTACTATACTCCTCGAGGAGTATAGCACCTAGCGTCGCCGTCGCCAGCGACGGCGGCCGCCAATCGCCGATATTGGCGACGGCGGCCGCCGAAGTTGGCGATCGCCGTCGCCGATCCGCCCACAATCGATACGCATCGGCATCACAGTCGCCGGCGACGGCGACGCTAGGTGCTACACTCCTCGAGGGGTATAGCGCCAGTGTAACATTGGCGACGGTTGATAGCCAACTTTGGCAGCCGACAGTATTGTCGCCGATGTTGTTTGCAGTATTGTCGTCGACAATATTGTCCCGATCGGCCGTCGCCAGCGACGGCGACGCAGGCTGCTACACTCCACGTTTGGTGTATGTAGCAGCAACATACCAGCAACTTCTTACAATATGACATTCAAGGAAGTCTTCGAGAATTATTTTTGCAGTAAAGACTAAAATGAACAGAATCAAGTTTCAGACGAGGATGAAAGTTCGGAAAGCGACTCTTCTGACAGTGGCGACGAGAGCAGTAGTGATGACAGTGATTCCTCGGACTCGCTATGGGGAGTTTTCGACGATGACGATAAGAAAGAGACACAGGAAGCCAACGTTGGTCTCAGATTTTGAATTACTATTTTCTATGCGATCGCCCTTTTCTGTTTAGGAAGCCTCCGCTCTTCAAGAGTTTCAAAGCGCTTTAGATTACTTGGTTGAAGGGAAGAATGCCATGGCTTCAAAAATTTTGAACAAACTTCTGAATAATCCGCTAGTGAAAGTTTTCCTTACCACAGTGTTTGACTGGGAAGCCGAAGTTGATGAGAGGTTAGCCATCGCTCGTTTTTCGAATATTGTTCTGTCGCTCGTTGCATGATCTAAGATGTATGTTGCATACCCCCAGAGACTATTTCATGTACTAGAGTTCTCAGCTTTCTTTAACTAAGATTGTCTAAAATGGCTCGACTTTTTGTTGGAATTCACAAGAATCTGGCTAAGCTCGACACGGAAAATGCAGCTGAGCACTTCCTACAAGTGGGTCGATGGATTTGCCATAAAAACTGTTTTCACCGCTCATATATTCTTATTTACAAGTTCTTAGATTTTGTCGGTTGCTCCGAAAAATCCTGAAGTCTGGCTGAATCTTGGTGTTGAATGTATAGGCAAAGGAGATGTGGACTTTGCAAAATTCGCTTTTGATCACGCTGAAGGCAAAGAGGCTACGGATGCGTTGCTCAGTGCTCTGTATTTGTCACGTAATTATCACGGTACGAGTTTTTTTTGTGTACATCCTAATTATCTTGAATCTCCCGAATAATTTTGGTTCAGCTTGTTTACGCTTGGCGCACAAATGCTTGAGTATGGGTGTTTGCGAGCAGAAATCATTGTTTCTCAAAGAACGAATCCGCTCAATCAATCATCACTACAGGTTTGTCCAGTGCTTTCTTGCTACGTTTGATGCTGTTCTCGCATTCTTGCAATTTGCCGTTGGTCAATTTTTTGTCTAAATTCGCTCACTCATGATCGATGATTACAACATACATGCGTGTGCCGTGAATATCATCTAATTCTTCGTTATTGAATTGAAAACCTGTGACTGAGGCAGAATTGCGCATTGAGAACTGAAATGAACCTGATCTATTCCCACAACGCCTCACCTTCCTCCATGTTGTTATTTCTAGAAAGCTTATCATTGCTTTGCAAGTTAGCGACAGCTAGATGTAGTTGTTGACCATGACAATCCCTAACACAGCCATATTTAACAGTAAATTTCGATGATTTGGCTCACATGCTTATTCACTTATGAGGAAAGATTGCATCCATTTTTACGTCCGCTTTGTAAAGACAGATCTTTCCAACTGATATGATCTCACGTGTTTTCCCTTCTCCTGTTTATTATCATCCACCCCTTGGATTGTTCTGGATGCAAGTGTTTAAGCGAATTCTGCGACTACGTTTTCGGTGAACACCGACGATATGATATTGTCAAAGTGCTGGATGAGGAAACCACGAAGAAGGTGAATATCTCAGATAGGAGAAATAATGGAAACCAACAGATTATCGAAATATCTTGCAGATGGCTCAGCGATTAGCCGCAGTTGAGGAACGAATCAACTCTTCCACGAATGAAACAATTTTTGCACCGCCAGATCCGATAGATATATCAATCGATGCAGAACAGACGTGTGTTTGAACTCAAAGTTTATGCTCTCACAAGTAGAGTAGTCACGCCATCCATTTTGCATTATTTCTTGTAGGGTAATAGATGTCGGGACCGTATTTTGTGACCTATTCGATCGCATCGAGTCATATTCTTCCGTGAGTTCATTTTGAATGCCAATTTGATGGTACGTTATTCTTTATGATGAGGAAAGGCTCCAGGGTCAAGCGTGTGATGAGTTATCAAGAGGGTGGTATTGCATGCGAGGGTAGTAGGGAGGCAGGTTGTTAGCGGTTTGGGGGATGGGGTGGGAATTCGTTGATGTGGGATCGCCTAATAATCCTTTTAGCAAGACGCAAGCGGACATTGTGTTCTAGATTTTCTGGTTATTTTTTGGCGTATCTTGCATGTACTGAAGTAAATTAGTACACTCTGCATTCAAGCTTGCCAACTTTGGGAATTTTCAGGCAGTCTATTTAAAACAGATTTCTCATGCCGATGGGGGGGGGGGGGGGTGACCATAATATGCAAGAGGGGTGACGAAGTCGTGTGCAGTTGTCTTTTTATAATCACTACGCTTGTGCTGTAGGGTGCTTCACTGTGGTTGTACTCCAGCCAATCTTTACCACAATATTTACCTCAGATGGCCTTCTGATCTTTGCTCTTGTAGCTTTCTCTGCAAGAAGTAAAGTTTTCTTCTTGGGATGATAGAAGGGATCTTCTCACCTCAGAAAATGTGCTCGAGGGCATTGTTGATATTGTGGAGACGATCGAATTCTTAGTTAATCAGGTAAGTAAATCTTTACTGAACTTGTTTCGATGGGGATACCAATGTGCAGTAATTCAGGTCTCTTCACACAGTGGGAGAACTCATCATCGTTCCTTCCTCCATGCGTCTTCATTGCTTTCGGGAAGTAGTGACTGCTTTCTGCGCAGGTCGATGCGCAATGCAATGGAATTGCCATTCGAGGAAGAAGAATCGCGTCCAGACACAGAAACTTCCACCACTTGCCGACTGGATGGAAATCTACCTACTGTCGAGGTGTGTCTGTGTAGATATCAGAAGTGATTAGATACTGGCTAGGTTTTCCAACCTTTCTTGCTTTCTTTCTTGCTAACGTTAGTAACTGCCTATGTTATTTTGCTTTCAGTTGGCACAATCACTGGGATTTGTAGTAAACTATGTACTACCTCTGAAAAGTGAACTAACGAAAAGGCCATCTCGTGTTCCAACTCCAGAGTTTACCAAATTTATGGATACTGACGAGTTGCTATTTTTGTTAATGACGACCCTCAGAGAAGGCAGTTGGACTATGTTCGAACTATTTGGTCGGTATATTTTTTTCTCATTAAACTGTTTCCATTAACTTTCAAGAAACGATCAGTTTAGACACCTTTCTTTGCCTTGTCGCTGATTTCTGCCCTGCTTTCGGAGCGATTCCTTCTGGTTTTTTGGAAGTTCTTGCTCAATGCTATCGAAGATTCAATTTGCTTTCTAGCAATCTCTGCGACGACAGATATATTCGCTTACATGTGTTAATGGATGAGCTTGGTGATTATTTTCAGCTTCATGGTTTCTTCAACTTTCTAGATTTTTCATTTTCTCTTCATAGGGTACCATCTCAGAGGCGGCACCTGTGATGAGCTTGTTCTCTCAGATTTTGATGTAATCCTGGGTATACCTATAATGAGAACGGTAATTTTACCAAATCCTACGGGCCTTTTTGACGTTCTGCACATGGCTCACTGTCTGCTCGTGTGCAGCAATGCTGTATTATACAAACTCAGGAACTGAAAATCAAGGTGATGAATCTCTAAAGCCAATACCTAGATCGCACATGGTTTTCCTGCGATCCTTCATTTGGAGAAACCCAACGACGCCTTCAACATCGCATTTGTTTGTGACTGGGTGTAGTCAAAGTTGTTTAACTCGACGGACCTGTCAAAAGCATGGTTTTTGTCAGATTCAGCTGCAGTGAATCCACATGGTAGATTTGTCGGCATAAAAACATAGGAACAATGGGAAAGCAGCGGCTCTTTGTGGCCATTTCGACAACTTTTCAAGGTACCATCCTATCGTCAAGGAACAATGGTTGCAAGCAAAACACTCATTCGTTTCACACTGCAGCTTATCCAGTTTATCCTTTGAAATTCATCGAACGTCTTATATCTTGAGGATGTTGTTGCATATACTGGTGCAACTTCCACAGAATTATTAGGGGCTTTGCTCACGCTATGAAGCGCTGAAAGTATTGGTCATGAAAATCATCATGGGTGCTGCCCTCAAAGAATTAGCTGCTTTGATTCAATCCTTCTTTATTTTTGTGTAAGGTTTGTTCTAGGTGAGCCGCATGCACGTGACTATTGTATTCGCTGGCACTGCTCAAAGAGATGGGACGACAAAGAGCTTATGCAGCGATTTATGTGGAGCCACACTAAAGCAGTAACAGATGAGCGTATACGGTGCGGTAACTAGGTGATTTTTGGAGTTGTAGATGTCCACCTATATTCTGATAATTTGTAGCCTGTCTTTTCTGAAGTTTCTATACGACTCGCTCGATGACGAAGTGTTTGTTTTCACTGCCAAAGGTATTTTTTAAAAAGCGATCCGAATTCAATTTCATATTTATATCTGTTTTGGGGGGTAGATGTTCTGAAACATGTGCAGTTGCTGTGTTTCAATAGATCTCCTCATTCTTTAATCACAATCGATCGGGCTTTCTAATGATTTAGTGTAAATGTGTAGCTTTTGTATAGGATACAAGTCTTGAAATAATTACTCCAAAGGTTTCTTCGGAAAGGACGACGTACAAGATTCTATTGAAAGGCTTGAAAGAAGCATCAGAATCGTTTCTATCTCTCAGCTCAGGAGTTGTTCTCGATACGAAGAGGTTTGTACGTCCTTGCCAGTGTTTCATAAATGCTGTGCCTTTCTTTGATTTCGTCTCTTTATTTCAGGTTATTGCTATTATCACAAAGGATGTAGATTTCAATTCCATGGACGGTGATGATTTGTTCATAATGGTGGAGTATTTGCTAGATGCTTATTGTCGAGTAAAGAAGCATAATTGCGCTATGGAATTTGCATCGAGGTACCTATATTTGGAAACATCTTCTAAGTGAACTACTTAAACTCCTAGACATAGTTAAAAAATACAATAGTACCAGAGCTTACAGGTATTAACTATTGTTTAGAGTCTTTCACTTATTGTTTTCCTACAAGCAACTTCCACTTGCACAAGTATCTTCACTACTTGGTTTTATATACAACACAGAATGGGATAAAGTAACTGAGGAGAACAGTGCCAAAATTGGTTACTTCCTTTGCCGCTTAATTTCTGTCGAGAATTTCTGTGCAGACTGGAATGTATGGAAAGAACTGTACATGGTCGTACGGCGCCTAAACGGTTGGTGTTTTTCTTTTTTTGCCAGCTAGATGAATGGTAGAGGAAGATGAAATTGTTTCAGGAGAGGCCTCTGTAGAGTATATTCAATCACTGGATCCTATAAAACACGACGACTCTTTGCCCAGCTTGGCGTTGGATGTACTCGTGAAGGCACATGAGAAACTCGGAGAAAAGAAAGCATGTGGTCGTGACAATGTAAGTCTAGAGTTTCAGAAATAAAAACTCATGAGTGGTATATAGACAATTCATTATCTGGTTTTTCAAGTGAAGGAAAACAGGAACGTCTAAGCATTTTCGTTTTTGGTTTGAATTCGCCATCATTACACACATAGGATTTTAAGGATGCTGTTATAAATGAGTGATTTGTAGAATATCCTATCCTGTCTAGTTGTCGCACTTCACTATTATTGTGATTTCCTAAGCTATTCTCCTTACTGCTCTTCACTATTGCATTTTTTCATTTTTGATTAATTGTCTGCACATGGGACCTCAGTTGAAGACTCGATTCCTAGAATTTTGGTAAATCTATGCGCTAAAGAAAATCTCCAAAATACCTTGAGTGCATTTCTATGGGCAAAATATTGAAAATTATTACAAATTTTTAATGAGGCGCATGGGCGTTGAAATCCATAGTATTCCTTTCGTTCTAGTGTGATCTGAATCTAGCTTTTTAGAGTGCTTCGATCTTTTGCAGTTTATGTATATGAATAACTACAAATTTGCGATTTAATATCGATCCTCCAGGGTGCTTTCCTTCTGTTCTTTATGGAGCAACTATATGCTTGCATATTAAATGAAAAAGTCATGGCCGTTTTGCAACGAGAAGAACACTCTTGGGTGTGGTCTAATGTTTCCGAAGAGATTTCTCAGTGCCTCTACTGTTTGTTTGGGTGAGTCAACGTTGTGATGTGATCGTTTGATGGCACATTTCTCACGTACACATTTTTTCCTAGGCGCTACTCAAAACGTCGAAGAGCTTTGGAAGATCATGACTGTATTGTGACCTCCCCAGAATTGGATAAGCATTCAACAATGATTCTGGAACTCGCTATGCCTCATCCTCTGCCACAGTATGATGATAAGGTACATACAGCACACATATATGGGCGATAATTGGAATCGTTTGTTATGCGCTTGCTTTTAGGAACGCCTCGGTCATGATGTTGTCGACTTGCTTCTCAATAAGTTCCCCTCAGTCTTGAAGTATTCTGCAGAAAGAGGAAATGTTCTGGATAAATTCAATGTGTGGATGCATGAGGCTTCAAGAGAGACTGCGAGTAATCGGTAATACATAGCTTTCTACTCTATGCTTTTTTTACTTGATTTCGCCGTGCACCGTCATAATGGGAAAAGATAACCCCTCTCATTGTCTAATCAGTTCCCTGAACTATTTGCAAGGGAATTGAAGATTTCGTATCATTCAGTTACATAAGTTTATTCAGCAAGTGGGCATATTCTGTCTGGCGTAGAAGAGGCACACTGAGGTATCAGGCAAAAAATTACGGGTCTGGCTTTCAACCTCGCCTGAAGAAGGTCAGAAGACACCACTCATGGTGTCATGTGCAAAATACGAAATGATCGCTCCATCTAAAGCGTACCTCACATTAGATGAGAAGCTGACCCAGCATTGTTTTTACTTAATCCCATTCACGAAACTGAAAAGGTTGTTGATGCGGAAAACCATTAGGTGACAGCTGCGATGCACACGAACAATAAAATGTCTAAAGCATCAAGGTCGAGAGCAGAGTATATGCTGTGGATGTTATCATTCCGTAGTTCATGCAGTATTTGGTGCAGTACTTAGTAACTGACACTAAGTTCTTTCAGCCACTTACATCGACTCATGTGAGGATAAAATGAGTGCGAAACTACAAAAAAAAATCATATGAGGATGTCGTCTATTCGGCCAGTCGGAAATTGTCGGCTTGCTGCATGAACTTATATAGCCGCAGATAGAGACTTTCAACTTTCGCCGCTGCCACCGACTATGTATGCGGCAAAAGTCGGTGAAAGGGAAGTTGCCGCGGAGCACAGTGCCGCGTCTTATTCATCAACAGCTACCAGTATCTACGTGATGGTAGCAGTCAATGCCAATAAAACAATACGAAGAACCACTCAGATATCTAAAAATACATAACAAAATGCGTGCGATAGCGCCGAATGTTAAAAAAAAAGCCCAACATAGGAGTGGAGCCAAATTCTGTGGAATGCCGACACACATATTCATAGTTTCCATTATTAGCCAGCTTTCGCTCATGCTGGCATCAATCCACGCTCTTTTAAACTGATAGACAAGAAGGCGGCGTCAAAGGCGTTATTGCTTGCTGATAGTGTTGCAAAAGCAGGCAACCGGGTGTTTTATGAGTGGTTACGTTATTTCTACTACGAATACTTTAGTCTGCAATGGCCGGCAACGACGGGAGAATCTTATGTGCAAGCGTGTATCTGGTATTTAATGGCCCTACACCATTATCGTCAGGGCAATCATGACGAAATCGAGAAATATTCGAAGGTATCGTCAAAGTTTCTTTTCTTCGCTTATATCTAACATTTCCACCCGTTTTTAGCTGTTCTTGACAAGTGGTTACGCTACGTTGGAAAGTCGAATAACAGCTGGAGTGTGGGCTGTACTGGCATACACCAGTGTCTACCGTATATTTCAGGTGTGTCATTCACATTTAAGAGCATATGTTCTTTTTTTCCTAACATCTGACAAATTGATATCTCAGGCAATTTGATTTGAGATAAGTCTGAGCTTTTTGTACCACTTCTAGATAATACGATATAGGTATACTATATTTTGTGCTTTCTCACCTAATTAGAATACAACTTTTCAACTGAAATGACAGTTTGATGGTAAAGTGCAGCAATTCAGTGATGCAGTTGCACTCACTCATTTCAATGCATAGAAAATTCGTTTGCATTATTTGTTATAGAAAAACTGATGCATCTGTTTGGAGATACGAGATGGAGATTTTTCACTGTAATTCATCTCATTGCCCAAAACTACAATTTTAGATGGATGATGACTTACTGTTCCTGGAGTGGCCTTGGCACATCTTACCATTTCGAGTCTCTGTTTTGGTTGACAACAAAATTGGTGTTGTCTTCTTCCAGTTGGCGAGCACTCTGTACCAGATTGCAACCCGTTTGTCACGCTACTTTCTCACGGTATTTGTTATTTATTTCCAACCAAGTTTGAGTTCATTCACTTTATTGTAGCTGCCTTCGGACGATTGGCGATTACGTCGCTCACAGACGCTACTGAACGATCTCCGCTCGGAATCGCTTAGACTATTCGAAGAAGCTCTGTCCAAGGTGCGTTTGAACCGTCTAGTTTCTAATTAAACTATACTTTCGTGGTCGAATTGGTTTTGGCCTCCATTCACATTCTTTCATGGGCTCTATTTTCTTTTAGGCCCATGGAGAAGCAGGTGGTATTTGTGAGTACCAGTGGCTAGGTTACTTTTTCGTTGCAAAACTTCAAGCTAAGTTGAGTGGAAGTGATGTCGTGAAGGTGAGCTCTAGTTTTCAACAATCGCTTCCAAGTAGATCTGCTCATTTTAAAACTGATTTAGGTTGTGGATGGATTGTATGAAGCAGCATGCTCATGTGAACTCTCGGAATTTTTCTATCCCATTAAAATAAATGTGAAGAAGCAACAAAATATTGAGCCGGTCGAACTTCATTACCAGGTTCATTCCACGGTTTGGAAGTATCTTTGCAGGACGTGAGTTGTCTCAATTCTTGCTAAATTGAAAGCCATCACTGTAAAGGGGCAATTTATAAACGTTCTTTTTCTTGCTTTCAGTCCGGATCCTCCACTGAAAATGATTGTATCCCTCCTTGCTTATCTACGGGCCATGCAATCCCATAAAGTATGCCGGCCTTAGAATGATTCTTATATCTTCTCGTTTTCTAGCGTCTTGACGTTGACTGTAATGTTAAGGTGGTGCGCAGTAATCTCTCACTGTTTTCTTCGCATCCTGAACTCCACGAAACTGTCATAAATATGACTATTAGCTGTGAACGAAGAGTTGAGGAAAATGATGTTGCCATTGTTGTAGGTTTTGTAGTTTTCCGTATATTTAATTAGTTATTACATGTTCATACAGATAATACTATTATGCGAAAATATACTTTTTTGAAGGTCAACGACATCGTCACCCGTGTGGATTTAATGGATGAAATATGGCATTTGTGTCATCGAGGATTTGAGGTTCATATATATTTTTTGAATTCTATCTTACTCTCAAGCTAAAGTTCTCGCTTATCTTTGTATCTATATGCTTGTTTTCGATCCGATAGGTGCAATAATTCAGTATTTCAACTTTGAGTTAGTATCAGAACAGGACTGGATCTGACACAGTTACATGTATGGAGATCTGTGTTTCGAAATCAAATCAGTTGCTTCGTTTAAGTTGGTGGGCGATCGCTTCCCTCACATGAAGTCCTACTACCGCCTAGCTGAGATGGAGCTTAGTCGAGGAAACGTCGAAGTGGCGTATAACCACCTAACGAAGCATGTCTTTAGGAGGAAGAAGCGCGATGACTCCTTGTTCGACGTTAGTCTTTCACTTCGAGAACCTTTTGTTAACATCATTGAATGGGAATTCATCTTTCAGAGTGTCGTGGAGATCACATCACAGGATATCGACCGCTCTGGATCATTCCCATACCATGTCGAGAGAGCCTTGCAACTCACGATGAGTTTGGCATACCAGCTGAAAGATGCATCTACTATCATAAGTATCATTACCACACTTGTTGCGAATGTTGAAGCACGTAGCGAGTTAGTTTTATAACTATTGCTGTTGCAGCCAGCCGGTTTATTAAGAGTTGCTTGGCATGTATTGGCTTTTTAGAGAGTTCATTTTGAAAGAAAGACAAGGAGCGCTGTTGATGCATGCGGTTAGTCGTCTGTATATTCTAGCTATGGAGTCCTCCTCACCAAAGCTACTACGGTCTGAATTGTATAGAGCTTGGCAAGTGGTTAGCAGGTTCGTACTTGTTCAGCATTCGTTCAGATTGTCACTACTTCGTCTCATATTGCACGAATATTGATAATTGAGCAAGCGCGTTGTAATGAGGTAAACAGGGCAGGCAGATTCAGTGCGATAGGAAGTGGTTTCTCAAGCGAAACTTCGATAGTGCTTCTTGAGCTTCCCAAGCAAGTCCAAAATGTTTAATATAGCAGTTTAAAGTGTATGCATGAGGAGCCGCACCCGAGCTTTTCATCCTGGTTATTTTTCAACTTACGCGCTGAGTTCTACCTGTTTAGTCTCAACACTGAATGGGAGGCCTCAGTAATGCACAAGATTAATCGACACTTATGAAACCAGAATGTGGTGACTAGAAAATGAATGTTTCGGTACATTTAGCATTTTCTTTGTTGTCGCTATTTTCCTCTTTGTCGCAAGTTGGGGTTCTTATCGATTTATTCTACCCCCCCCCCCCTCCTCACTCCGTTTTGGGTTAGTTATAGATATTAAGTTAAGCTCCGGGGCGTTTGGTGGTAGTTCACTGTTTAACGTAATTTTACTGCTTGTGATTGCAATATCCTGCAAATCTTCATGTATGCAGACAGTCCGAAACATTTGCTGTCTGCACCCCTTTTGTCTGTCTCGGATCTACTTCATAGAAGTGTTGTCCTGTTTTAAATGTAAAACCAGTGGTAAGTACAGTAAGCGAAATGGTGGAATTTTGCTTTATGAATCAAAATCCGAGCGATCAACAAGGGCACCGACCTTTAACATCAGTCATGAGTCGTGGAGGGTGTCTTCTCCAAATGTCAGGGGCTCATGGATTCTCAAGAGTTCTAAAAGGAGATGAGAGCTTGGACAATGCTTCACATGCTGGTCAACAACTTGGCCTTCGCAAAAGGCAATGTCACAAAGGCATCCGAAAAGAGCAGGCCGAATCAGACCCTGTTCATGGTGAGCAGGACTTTACAGAGAATTTAGCCAGCCATGCCCCGTCACTTGCAGAAAATCGGTAAGAATTAGGAGATGAGTAGATGGATTTTGCGTGAGCTGGACGGATAACACCAGTGTCAGCACCAGGAAGTCAATATTCGATCTACCGTTTAGGATATTCATTTACGATTGTTTTTGTTGACAGAATATGGGTCTTCTACAACAATAGAAGGTTGTCTCAGGAACTAGGCTCCAGCTACTTACCCAAAAAGTGAGCAAACTATCGCTACACCTTTGAAAAAACTTCTTTGGCCTTTTGTGATCAGCAGCTTGAGTCATCCGCAACGAATTTGTTCTTCGAAACCGATGCGCGATAATCGTCGATTACTACACTCTTGTTTAAAGTGATGAAAGGAAAACTCTCAAATATAAGGCCAACACAGAAGAACTTATGTGGTCATCTGCTGCTGTGAGATAACGCACACTAAAATGTTGCAGTTTCAACGTATAAAGAATTGGCCATTTGTACTTCGGAGTTCTAACCCACCTTGTACCACTCTAGGCCTGTCTCCAGCAGACTATCACCTTTTCAAACTTATACACCGTCACATTCACTGTAAAAGTTTTGACAAACAGACGCTACTCTAAATCGACGTGTGCCGCCCTTTCCAGTATAAACCTGTAAAATTTTAAGCTTCTGAAAAACTTTTTTTGCCTGATTGGCAACATTACACAGATATCAGTGCTTTTTCATCTGTACAAACTTCTTGATATTGAGCCGAATTATAGCGTTTTAAAGAGTTAAATGCAAATGCCACGGAGCTTTTGCACGCATGTAGTAGTTATTATGACCGTGGTAAAGGTCGCATAGAATTAATAACCAAAACTTTGGTGGAAAACACTTTGTTATCTAAAAACTAAACTTGTCTCTCCAACAGCACTATGCAAAGAAGAAAAAGCAATGATGAATAGGAAAGATTCGACATGGGGTTTGCAAATCCGTGTCGTGCTTTTGTTTTCTTTTGATGGGGGCCTTCATGGAGTAGTCTTGCTGCTAATGCGAGTTAATGGAGTTCTCTTACAAGTGCGTATTCAGTGCTGACAGAATGTTATTTCCAGCTCTCTCAGTGGGAACATTAAGATTTTTCTTACTGCTACCGTGTTATTGACATTGCCATTTATGCATGCTCTTACTCATACAGTCATGTGCAGTCATGGTCATAATAAGATATTTTTGTTTAGATGTAGAGCTTTGGTTGTCCGAACTGTGGAGACTCGTTTACAAGCCATAATACAGCACATTTTTGGTTCAGTTGCCAATTTTATTGCTGAGCAATCGGTAATCGAAGACAACAAAAGGAAACAAGTCAGGGTAAGAACTTTGGTTTTCATATTTGCTTCTAATTTCATTAAAGTATCTTTTTTAGAAACGGAAGCTTACTTCATACGATTTGGGTGCCCTGCAATCACACCCCGTGCTTCTTGTGCCTGGAGCGGTTTCGTCTCCACTTGAGCCGTCTGCAGGTGGCAACGACCCTTTGAAGTTGATGCGTTTGGCCTTACAACAGTAATTTGTGCTCATGTTTCTTTTATTGTACATATTGTCATCTGGTGATTCTGACTTTTACGCTTTTGAATTTCTGGTGACTAGATCTCATTCAATGCTGGTGTCATTTTGTAACTTTATATTCTCTTACAATGAATGTTATTTCAACTTTTCTCGTGAATGATAGCTTTTCTTTGAGTTTCTGTTACTTTGCAGTAACTATCTTTGACAATTCTGTTTTTTTAGTATGCTGTTTTCTCACATACTCTCACCTTGAAAATGCTCTCACCAGCTTAACTCGTACAGTTCCACTCCTTACTTTTGCCAACTAGAGTTGTGTTCATGACGTTTTCGTCTCTTTTTCATTTCAGCTTCTCTGATTCTTCTCTGCGGTCCTAGTTATCAATAACCTGTTTTGGATAGTAGACAACATGCAATCACTAATCAGTAATCTCTGATATTCGACGTAAATTTCCCCCGAGTAGAGTTAAAATTCCCAGTTTTTGCCCCTTCTCTGCATGAATATCCGGGCCGAAAATGGCCAAAAAACCTCATCAGCTTTGTCTCTTTACTTTTTCCTTTTTTTTTCGAATCCAATGTAGTTTTTTTTGTGGTGATGAGCGGCTGTTCTCGTTTCTAAAGGCGTTTCTAATTTCAAATTCCTGTGACACCTTCAGACTGCTACTACACCGTTACCGTTTTTGTACTTGTTTATGTTGTCATATACCATATGTTCAGTCTTACTTCCTTCCGGTGCTACACTACTGGGCTTGTTTTTTCTTTACTTGACTACTTCAGCTTCTTGTACTACTTCATTTACTTATCTGCATGTTTACAAAACCAAAATCTCCCATTTGTGCGGAATCTTTTCTGGTCCTTTTAGCCGGCTTCTGCCGCATTATTTTCTCTTTCAACTGTTCGTCGTATCGTGGCATAGATCATGTACTAATAATTTTGATCCCATTAGTGAAGACTCAACGTTGTTGAATACATCGTAAATTGCTTGTAAAGGTGCTGTGTGGAATACATAGCGCTGAGGGGGGGGGGGGGGGGCGTGTCTATCTTTACCTATCTCCATCTCCTAGGCGAATCCGGATGAGGGGTTCACTCAAGGCTGAGATTGACATCGATTTAGAATTCAAATATTCTCGTCTAGTTGCCTTCGCCTTCAGCCTAGCTCTCGCAAAAACACGAAACTAGCTCCTCTTTTGTCGTTTTTTTTTCTCAAGAGAATCCGACTTTGCTGCATTTACGAAATCTCCTTCATTTCACTGCTCCAATGTCGATAGATTTACTCTTCTTACAACCTCGATCTCCTTATTATCGCAAGTGCGAGCAAAACATAAACGAGCTTGCTACTTGCTGACAACTTGTGCAACTGTTCATACTGTCAATAACTCAGTGGAAAAGCATTCAAGCCGCGTCCTTCCCATCATCATGACTAATAATGGATGACCAAAGTGCATGCCTTAGAGCTTCACATCGATCTAGTGAATAACTGTAGTTTCTGCGGTAACAATATATTGTAGTTAACAAATAATGAAGTGTCTTGTTCGCCTTGAAGCTGTAGAAATCATTTCCCATTTCGTTTAAGATCCTTCAACGCTCCTATTTAATGACTCTCACTTTTCTTACCCGTACACATGCTTCATATCGTGAAGCGCATAATCTCGCGATCATAATAATGTTGATTCGATGGTGTTTGCATCATACTTATTTGACCTGATTTGATGAACCATATTGCTGCACATGTCCTACAATAATAGGCAAAGAACTCAAATTCATTCTCTTTCACTCGTCCTCGTTCTCATTCCTAAGCACTTTCCTAAACAAATGCTCAGCTAGAGGGGTTTGGTAATGCAGTTAGTTGTTTTTATCCCGTCTGAGATGTGAGTATCTAGTACATGAAATGCTCATTACGAAGCATTCATTCATTCATTCAAATTCCTGTAGCAAGTTTCGAATGCTATCTTAAAATCACCTCATAGTTTATTTTGCGGCAAAGCTTTCACACGGTTGAACAGAAAAAGAAGTAAGGAACTGGGAATTGTTCAATCCAGAGTGTTCAGCCGTTGCTCTAACCATCTACCATTAGTTAGAGCCAAGGTCATCGACATCCTCAATCACTCACTTCTCTGCTTCACTACATACTGAATTCCGTCGCTTTGGAATTGAGGTTCTGCCATAAAGCTGACGAGCGACTGTTGACATCCGCGGTGTATACTTTGATTGACATCCGTTGCTGTTTGATTTTTGGTTTAAAATCTGTAGAAGAAATCCCGAGGAATGGTGAATAATTTTGCATCATAGAAGAATTCGAACCAGTCACCTGCTATGGCGCGAAAGTGCAGTCGTCTTAGATAATCCCACCCTTCTAAAAGCGCTTGCTACAAGGACTAAACAATTCCTTGAGAGTAAAATTAGTTTTAGTCCTTCAATTAATGTCACAACTTGAAATCTGCTCAAATGAATACTGAAAATTGGATTTATAAGGAGGCGAACATGACTTCCTGTGCAAAAATAGGGCAGAAACGTCTGTTAGGGCTATTTACGGTTCTTTTTTCGGTGTTTCGATAGTGGTGTGGTACTTGTTAGGTTTGAGGTGATGAGCACGCCCAAATCTTTCCGAATTTCGGCGAATCCTCACCAAGTCCCGGTTCTCATTATTATGGCAGATGCTCTTTCGCAATCACTTAAATGTTTTTCTGTTTCCCACACCTTGTACTTTTCGATATATTGGTAAATGACCCTTTTGCAAAATCCTACGCGTTGGTGTATCACGTGCGTCTAGACTACACGAAATATGTAATTGGGTGATAGAATAAAGCTTGACTGCTGGCCTAGCCGTCCCTGGAATTGGCAGTGTTATGTATTGTTTTGGAAAAAGTTGTACATTTGAGCAGATGAACAGCAAAAGATTGGATGCAAAATGCGAAAACTCGAGATAAGTCCAAAAAGGCGCATCGCGGCCTTGTCTTCGTAATTTTGGACCACCCTGTACACCACGAGAGCTAGACTACAAGGATTTAACAGAGTAGATCATAATCGATCGGTAGTAACTCAAGCATTTTCCGTGACTAATGTCGATTTCGTGACAATCAAGTTCCTACAACAGAGTCTATGTAGAATTTTGTTGACAGTTTTTTAGTGCAGCTATTTTGACGTTTCCAGGTTTTATTACTCAGGCAGGACATCAAAGTGTTGCCAACAAAAGTTGAAAAATATTGATACAGTATAGTAACGACGTATATTCGAAACTTTGCCTGAGTGAAGGTGCTAATATAACGGAGGGAGGGCCTTTGGGTCCCGTCGAAAAATGGGCGTGGCTAACGATGCCCCATGGATACGCAGATTCTGCTGACAGCCAGGCACGCTCACGAGGAAGCGGATGACTGCTGAGCGTTTGCAGCACATCCGTAACCAGTAAAGATGAATAACATCGAGGATTTCAGTAAATGAAACCAGCACGTTTTTGATGCTTCAGAGCTGTTAAAATAACGGATTCGAAATTATGGATAGTGTAGAAGTGGTTTAATCGTAACCGCTCAAAAATGACATCATGTGATGAAGTGCACGGGGATTTTGTGACTAGCCTTACGACTAACCTTAATTAGCAGAAAAAAATATCCAGCAAATTTTTTCGGGAGTACATATCTCAACTTAAAATTTAATCTAAAAATTTCCATTTTTCAAACCTAAACAAAAATTTTATTCAAAATGTCTGTTAGTGTTCATTCATCGTTACTAGTGAGAAAGAGTGATCCAAATGCTCAATAGTCACCGCCTCCTTCTTGAGTGCGTGTGGCTGTCAACAGAAGCACCGTAGCGCCTGCATATCCATGGGGCATCAGATGCCACGCCTCTTTTCCGACGGGACCCAAAGGCTATGCCACCAATATAACCTGCGTGGCACAGAATCAAAGACCAATACTATCAACAATGCTCAGGTTCTATGAAGAGACAACATGGAAATTATGAGATTTCTTGTCAATTTTGCTCTTCCATCCGGACCCCAAGTTAGCGGGGGTGGAGAAATAAAATTGAAAGAGATGAATACGCCTCCTACCCCTGCCGTTCACTTTAGCCCATTTTCCGTTTGAGCCTAGTAAACTGTTACAAACTTGTTGGATTGATAATAATTTTATCTCATTGCTTGTAGCCCTCCAAATATTGGATCTCGCAAGCGAGGGTACCCTGTTATGGCCAACTACAGAAGTTTGGATCCGTTGAAAATTTTGGAAAACTTGGCATGGCAACAAGAGCACGATATTCTGATAATGACATTATGCATTCTTCAAAAATCTTTGTCGCTTCAGCTACACCATCCTGCTTTGCGAATAACTAGCTTGCACACTCTTGTTCTAGCTCGAGGTGACTGTTGAAGCAGGTCAAATCCTATATCATCTAATCTTTAATTGACACTGAGCTCCTGTGTGACATCCAAATTTGTCAAGTGGCAATGATAAAGGCGTTGTAGACTTTTCTCATGGAATTTTTGTGTGGATTTGTTTGCAGTTCTTGAAGGTGGGTGTACATAGACGTAAGCATAACAAACTCGATGGATTGCATAGTGGCCGCATCTACTGGTGCGCTGAAAGGTTAGCTTCATGGCTCATTTGCTTCCTTTCTAGATATGACTTGCTTACTTTGTAGGAATAAATTTGCGTGAAAACTCGTCCACGAATCTTCTGCCAATCAAGTCTTTAGTCCCGAAAAAGGATGAAATAACCAGCATGATATGGTCAGGGACAGGACAGGTACAGTTCGCTTAGTTGTTTGCACAAACTTAGTGTAGAACTTGTAGAGCTTAGTGATTCGCTACAGGTCTTTGAAACTATCATATTTGGAAAGCGTTATCACTATTCTATAAGCTGATGTTCAAAGTTTGGTTTGTACTGGGTGCGTCAGAACTCTGGTCAAGCATAATTGCTTGACAAAAATTAAAAGAATAGGAAATTGGGAAGTCCGACAGTTGGCAATTGATCTTGAAGTAGTTCTGAACGTAAATCATATTTTGGCCCATAAAGATTCCTTGTGTACTGGGAACAGAAAGTTAGAAACTAGGAGTGGAGACATCGACTAAGGCACGTACCTACATAGTTGCGAAGGACTTTGTCTCACAAATCGTCTTCTCCCTTGGGATATTAAATTTCGTTGGCATGTGAAGAAAGCCTCCTCCAACGAAATCCAGTGGGAACTCCGGAGATTTTGGAATGTGGTTGGAGTAAGGCCGTGATTACCACGTCTTCATTTTCCCACTTGTCGAAATATCTTTGCGCAAACACGGAAATGCAGAAAGTTGTGCTGTTCTTCTAAACCTTGGAGGAGCCATGTTGATAAACTAAACCTGACAACATCCAGTGCCGACCCCTCCACTCCTTCTTTCTGAGCTTCCGCAAGGAGGAAATCAGAACCCGAAATAGGATTTGTGTCATCAAGTGACCTACAAACAACTGCTCATTGCTAGAATTTTTCTGTTCTCCTTCTCTTCACAAGCAACTATGCTTGTCCAGAGACTTTTGTAGCACCCTGTAGAGAACCGACTACCGACTATGTGTAGTTGTTTGTACACTTTCCAGACAGACATCCTGGCCGCGTTACTCGATCGCAATTTGAAGTTGTATGACGCACAATCGAACTCGTTCAACCAGATGTTCCAGATAACCGGAGGCGAAGGCCCTGTTCAAGGATTGCATTGCTTGGAAAAGTACTCTTCACATATTTACGCTGTACATATCTTATATTCTTTTTTTCAATGTCATCTGTCTACGAGGCGGACAATCATGATCCTGCAGGAGAAATACATGAGGCTGACCCCTGAGTCCGAAAAGAGACACATATGTTCGGTAGCATTGTCCAAGATGACGTTGATGTATGTCCACCATCTTTTCTCAACGAGGTCTGAGAAGCTCAGTAGAGCTCCTTCATATTGCATCACTGCATTGGCAAGGTGGCCGAGTGGGGAACGCACCGGACCACTACCCTTCCGTCCCGCAAATTCATATATTAGGCGTTTACCCTTGTCTGGAGTAGTTTCAAAGATTACAACACATCAAGGATGGTACAGGAGAAACTACGTGAGATTTTTGTTGTTCATGCGATAATATCCATATCTGGTCCAACCTTCGGAACTAAATGCTTCAGAGAAGGTCAAAAGCGTAACATGTAGTATGAGCTCTCTTTCTAATTGTAAGAATCAAATGCGTTACATAACCGGCCATTTGACCAATTCGCTCTTACCACTGTGATGCATGAACTCGCATAGCAACGCAGTAGAAAGCGTAACGTGCTCTCCTGAGCTTTTCAGGACTGTTGGGCAAAAATGATATTTTATACATGCATCAACATTATATTAGACAATGTTTCCGGACGTAGAAGTCTCGTTTTGTTTTCCGGAGTTAACCTCGTGCACTTCCTTTGTGAGGTGCATTTGCTCATTCATAGGAAGGGAGCGGCGCTCTCCTCCCGAGAATGGATCGCCGAATTTTTGAAATTACTTAATAAAATAGATCAAAATATTGTATAAGCTCATTTTCATTGTTCTTCATTATTGTTTCTAGAATAATCGTTTTAATTAGTTGATGGTTAAAATTCATATTTCCTTAGTATTTTTCAAGAAGAAGGCCATCTTTGAACATTTTATGGTTCTGGGGAGTGAAAGCTTTATCCAGAGCAGCGTTTTTTAGATATGTATGTTGAGGTCAATCAGGGCAGAATGAGGCATTTGTGCGAGGCTGAGGAATAGTTTTTTTTTCGTGCTGTGATTAATAACCGATGCAAATCATAAATTTAGAGTGAAGAAATACTACAGAAAGTGTACAATGACTTATGAGAATCTTATGACGGAGGCATTTTTTTGAATGACATGGTTTTGTTTTGATCGTTCTCAACTTCTGAGGCGGTATTGAATAGAAGGAACATGTGGGAACTAATATCTGTTTTAAACACTGTCGTACATGTGTTTGAAACAAAATGCATTCGAACTACCCAGACCGCCATTATCATTTTATCGCATTTTTTCGCTCAACAAAATATGGGCTGTTTCAGTGGAAAAGTCGTCTCCTGCGTAGAATCTGGACAAGTCAATATTTGGAGTGAATCTGGCGATAGTTGCCGAGACTGGGAAGCCGGCTGTGGTGTGAAAGTAATGAGAGGTACTACCTAGATTTTAAATTGAACTTCTTCTTTACTACGTAATACTCCTTATTTTTTGTAGGTTCAAATCCTCGCAAAGAAATCCTCACTGGTGGGCTAAAACATCTTATAAAAACATGGGATGTGGAGACAGGGAAGCGCGTGTGGTCAGCACGAAATGTTGGTTGCTCTTACTCCTAGCAGCAGCTTCAAACACTGTAGTATCTGCAAATGAATTAAAAGCTAGCGCTAGTACAGATGCCACTGGACTTCCTTGGGTTAGAAGTGCCCATAATGTGCACGGACGCGCGATATGTGGACGAATCAGGTGTCATTGTGGAAGCAACAAAACTGCACGAGGTAATCTGCTTACCTTATTGCAATTTTCCATGTATAAGGAACGTTTGCATGTCGTACCCGCTGTACTCTGAGGGTTGTTCATTGACTGAGGAAGGTTGATCTTTGGCTGAGAAAGTAGCTGACCAGGTTTTGATCGCTGTCATGATGACAGAGCGTGTTTTCGACCGAGAATTCACTATTTCATCAACATCGTACATGTTTAGATGAGACTGTATGATCCTCGTGCACAGCGCCGGCCTGTGAAGAAAATTCCATTCATGGATGTGCCAATCACTGCAGTTAGTCGTTGTTATAAGGACAACCATGTACTTGCGGCCAATTCCATAGGCGAAATGGGCCTATTTGATTTGCGAAGTAAAAGTAAGTGTCTTAAATTCTTTCAAACGTTTTGCTACATAATCTTTTTGTCCATGCATTGCTGGGGGAGTTTCTACCCAAAGTTTTATAAAAGTGAGCTTGCTTGGAAATTTTTGTCTTTGTAACGATTTTCATTGCTTGGAGTGTCACCAGCAGGGGAGTGCTCATTTAATGACATTTAGCAGACCTCAAGCGGACACAGGCCGCTCTTGATTCTCCCAACTTTATTTTTTGCCTGAAAACATTTGTCTTAACACCACATTCCTCACCAACTGCTTCGAAATTGCTCCGGTTGAGTCTGAAGGTGACACAGATTTAGTTCTTGGCGCTGCGTTCCATTCTGTTATCGTTGCTGCTAGTTAAATACTACATCCCTGTTAGTGAAGAAGGAAAAATGAAGGGCTGATCCTGTACTGAAGGGAATGAAAGCTGGGCGTGTTTTGAAAATGCCATGTGTTTATCAATTCTAAGCTTTCTGAGGGTGCAGTATGTCAAAAATGGTCCCGGGAAAACAGCTCTTCAGGACATTCGTATGACTGTTTTTCAAAGTGATACATGTGCGAATTCTAGAAGTAATAGCAGCTCCGCTGATTTGTTGTATAGTGGCTATAACTAATGATTTCTTCTATCAAAAATTCAGTGAACGTTCGGCAAATCTTTATCGGGTCATATAAGTACAAATTTGCCGCATTAGAATAACCTCCTGAAAGTCCTCATTCATAAAGTATACGCCACTTTTACCAGCGTTCATGAAAACCTTCTACGACTGAATGGATCTGATGCATCTAGTATACATTTTCCTTAAATCTATCATCCAGACGTCGGGACGTAGGCTGCACTAAAACGTCTGCTAAGGATTACTTAGTTATTCGGCCGATTTCATTTAAATTTTGCGCAACTTCTGGTTATTCATATTTTGCTTTGTCTTTATCATATATCACGGGACCAGCACGGGAATGACCGCGTTCCAGCAGTTACTGCAGTTATATATGAAGTATAGTAGTAACAAATAGCACTTCGCTATGTGCGAGAGAGGATGGGGAGGGGAGGGGGGTGGAGGACACAAGTTACTGTACAACGTTTGCCGGATTATTTCTCTTCAGTATTCACTTTTTTTTTCTTTTGATGTGCTAGATCATGTTTAATAGTGCTGGAAAACTATTTTTTAGTTGAAAATTCACCTTGGAAATTTGAGACATATGTACATTGCTGTGGTGGACGCAAGGCAGGGGCTTCCGCTCCTCCGCCCTTACCCCCCCCCCCCCTCCCCGAGATTGGGTCGCCGAATTTTCGAAATTACTTTAGGAAGTAGATAGAAATGTAGAGATAGCAAAAATAATAGTCTTTTGCAACGATTTAGGTAGCACAACCATAAGTTTCATTAGAAAGGGCACGTTTTCAACTCTCCGAGATACAATACCCGCGCTAACTTCCTTAAAAAAGAACACGCGGTACGCGAAATTGCGTT
>KN726708.1:0-11217 GCA_000816745.1 Ancylostoma duodenale
CTATACTCCTCGAGGAGTATAGCGCCGGTGTAACTCCATCGTCACTTTGGGAAGTAAGCCAAGTGACAAACTCACCAACAGAATCTCTTTTTTCATTGGAAAATACCAATTAGAAAGACACCAAAACCTTATGAATCATCTCTTTTTCAGCTAACATACAAGCTCAGCATGGCATGGTTTTATCAAGTGGTTCCTCAGTAATGGCCAACCAATTGGAATCTGCTGACAAGCACAAGGTGAGCGTAACATTTCTTTGATCAGATGCTACGGAAATTTTTGGGATGATCAGCTACTCCACTTCAGGGTAGTTACTTTACAGAAACACAAAGTAGTGAATGCTGTAGTTTGCAAGCGCAAGTTATACTACTAACTGCTTTGCATTTTTTGGGTTAAAATGAGCGAAAATGACATTGTTCGGCTAAGGTGATCAGTCTATCGAGTTAGTTACATATGAAAAGACCAAAGTTTGGACGAGGAATTAGGTGCTCAGTTGAATTAATCTGTTATTTTGCTCATTTTTATTTTTCTTTTCATATCTCAACCTTCAAGTGCTTTTAAGATCATTCTGATTTTCTTTGCATCTTTAGACTTTTAGTCTCTAGTTCTTATGTTTGTGTTTTTTCAAGTTTCGAATTAATTTCCTCTCAATATTAGCCATGTTTTGTAGTCTTTCAGCCACCTTTTCGGAGTTTCCTTCATACCCATTGGGAAACAAGGATTTTTAGTTAACAAATGTAAAAGTCACAAGTCAACTTGCTGTATTCCTTTCATGTTTCTGCATTGGCCGGTATTTCGATTAGTTTCTGCATAGACTACGTAATGCTAGGAGCCGCAAAGTCGGTTAGTTAAAACGAGTTCAAGAGTTCAGTTATGACAAATAAAGAGGGGACTATAATTTATTATTTATGGCGGGGGGGGGGGGGGGGGGCATGGAGTCGACTTTTCATCATTACCACGCTTGAGCCTGCACCAAATTAGGCCTCGACCGAGTAGAATTCTTGGAATTAAGACAGCATCATAGAATGTAGAGGAAACATTGCGTTAAAAGTCTACCATTCCATTGTGAGAATGCTTCTAAAAATACGTATTCCACAGAAACAAGAACACTAAGAAAACTTATTTGTCAGCACCTTTGATTCCTATTGACGGTTTGGCTGCAAGAATTGGTCCCATTGGGAGGCCACATCCTTTCACTATTATACCCCTAAATTTGCGGGGAAAATTATTTCTCATCCACATTTTTTTTTTGGCAAGTACTAGTCTGGTGAGGTAAAATGTGTTCTTTCTGTTTATGCCTTTTGTTATGTTTTAGGGACAGATGTGTTTTAAGGAAGAACAACAAGCAGAGTTCGACCTTCAGCTGCAAATCCAACAACAGCTGGCCGGAATAGGTCCTCAGTTGCCCTCATCTCAGGCTCAGGTCGCATCTGTACCTCAGACTGATCCAGGAACCAGCAGTGAAACTGATGGTTAGTGAGATTCATTGCACTAGAGCAGTTAAATGCGTGGATGCATAAACAGTACAAAAGAATTCGATGCAGTTTACGTTGACGCCGAAGCAGGTGGACCCTAAGAGAACGTCACTCCTTTTCGAAAACGTAGACGGATTTGCGGTTTCATTGCGTCGCGGCCGCAGAGAGACCTACTCGACCCTCTCACTTGGAGCGTGCTCTCTCCGCATCCATCTTTCAAGTCCCTTTCTGCAATCACGGAATCCGTCTATCTTTTCGACAAAGACTAGCTTTTGCTTCATTGGGATTGTATCCTGAAGATTATTTCTCTTGGTATTTCGCAGGCAAACCAGAAATCAGTAGTCTTTCACCATTCATATTAGAAATAATTCATTCTGACGTTTACGCACTTGATTAGATAACCCAATAATGAACACTCGATGAAGAGGCTTTGTTGTATCATCAGATATCCATCGGTGGAATTTGCGCTTATCAGGGTAGTATTTGAAATGCAAATTTATGTTGACAAACTATTCATTCAAGTTTGGCATTGGCTCAGCTGACGTTAGCAAAACTAAACGCTTCCTAATATTAAGCAAACTAATCCTGAAGTACTGCGAATCATACACGGTAGTTCGTGGAAAATACCGTCAAACGAACAATGAATTGATTAATATTACCACGTGAATGTTGACGATGATGATTTAATACCTTTATAATTCTCCAGGAGGAACAGATGCTGCTCCGAAACGTCTTCACGTTTCAAACATCCCTTTTCGCTTCCGTGATCCTGACCTTAGGATGATGTTCGAGAAGTTTGGTCCAGTAATGGATGTTGAAATTATATTCAACGAGAGGGGGAGTAAGGTGAGTTGGAAATTTTTCCATGTACTCTAAAGGTTGCACTGTGATGTAAGTCACTCCGAAACAGTTTTCGACTTACAGTGACGGTCATATATTTAGCACCACCGTGTTTCAGACCATCGTATCTGTTCGCATTTTTGAAGTGTTTATTTAAAGACGATCCTGAATACATGATAAGGTTTAGGATGAATATATTACTCAGGTCACTTCCCCAAAGAAAATCCAATGCTTTCATTGCTACGGCTTACATGATATTGCTCTATTCAGTTTGGAATGATTCTCCTTTCGGTGTTAGCATGCTTACTACCACAGTGTGCAAGAGTTTTATTGTTCTGGAATAGCGTGGTTGAGTACGTTCCAATTAAATTGAGGATGGAAATGTCTTCAATAATTTCAGCGGCGAAATATCCATTTAAGCAGTAGATAAATAACCATTTTGATATCTTTTGAAATTTGTGCGGCTTGTTCTCCGAGTCCTATAGCCTGTAACTCTTATCCTTAGCACATACACTACAGCTTTCGTTTAGCCTCAATCCATCGATAGTTCTCTGCACGTATGCACATTCTTCCATGCTGTGCTTTCCTTCTATCCTTCACAATTTTGACAAATACTCTAGTATTGACCATTGTTATCACATTGATTCGCAATTGTTATGATATGAGAAGTGAAGATTCACTCTGGGGGAACTGCGGATGGTATGTGCAGTGGCGGTGAAAACTACTGCAACGAAAAGTTCTCAGTACATAAATTCTGCTAGAGTAAGGTTGGACAATTCCAAAAAAAAAAAATCTGCTACAAATCTGGTACTGGTTCACGTAGACGTGGCACCATTCCCATGGATGATTTCCTGAGAAAAAAATCCTAGGTGAAGTCGAAATTTGGAGATATCGACAACCACGTACAAAGAAGTGTTCACGAATGGAGTGCCGTTCCAAATTGGGTCAGTTACAGTAGTTCTGGTACAGTTTCAGCCGAATAGGCATGTACAGTATTTATTTATTTGTATTTGACTGGTCTGCTTGCGACCAACCCATAAGTAACCCCAGGCGGAATCTCTGCCATTCTAGCTCACCACCTGAATTTTATTCCAAGGTCATCGTTCCTCCAGATGATAACACTCCTCTATCTAGAAATGGTCAATTAGACCGCTGTTCATAGTCTCATCGAATGGTGCGGATATTCCTCTTGGTCGCGGTGCATCCCGTAGTGCACATCACGGAAGAGGTGACTAAGACTTTCGCCTTGCTCAAGGAAGAAAATCCTGTTCGGAAATGACGGTGGCTAAAGAAGCGTCAGGTCTACTATGATGTTGTTTGTGGAAGTGGAGCTCATGCCTCCACTGATTTGTGAAATGAAAAATAAATTTATGTTGAACTGCGGTGAACTTCGCTGGCCATCTATACGCTGAAGTACCACAATTATTCCCAAAGAAACTGGCTGACTGTTTGATTTTGATAGGGCAGGCCAAATAGGACCTTAATAAAGCGCAAGCCTACGAAGGAAGCTCGAATTCCCGAGCGCAAAACAAGACGACTTGCACTTCCTTTCTACTAACTACTACCGGTGAGGTTAGAGAAATCGCAGGTCACTAAATTCGTTGCGACGTGGACCGCCACGTGTAAGCTACATTGCAGAGGACGTGACACTTCCGCACTTAGTGTGCGGAACTAATAGAATTTGTTTTTTAAAGAAAATAAAAATATCTTGCTGCTCTTCCGAGATGTGCACTACTGGCTCGTGACCCACTGGTATTTCTGTCCTCTTCGAAAGGGCTAAGGGCTGTAATATAGTCGAACATCTCGAGACAGAGTAGGATGACCATCTAGAGCAATGATGGTCTCAGAGCAGAACTGAACTCGAGTTAGGACTGCAGAACTTCCGTTGGGGCTGTTCATGGATTAGTCACAATTGATGCAGGAAAATGTTTATAAATATTGTGCAAACATGTCTTTTCGATTGGGACTGTACCGGTGACATTGTGATTGATCCAGTTTAGATTGAGATTCCACCTATGGACCCTCTGTAGTAGGTGGTTGTGGATCTTCTAAAATTTCGACTTTACCTAAGAAAAAATTTTTCTGAAAGAAATCATTTAATGAAGTGGAGCGATGCTTTTCTGTACCAATACCATATGCGTAGCAGTAAAACATATAAAAATTCTAATTGTCGAACCTCACTCTTGAAAGATGTTGTGGTCGGAAAACTTTGTTGCATTACTTCTGTCTGCTCCTGTATAGTTGAGCGATTGTAAACCCGATATGTTGATGTGATTTCGCCGTAGAATTTGCATGCCAACTAACCAGTATTTTCAGGGTTTTGGTTTTGTGACTATGGAGAAAGCGGCCGATGCCGAAAAAGCAAGGCAAGAGCTTCATGGATCGATGGTGGAGGGAAGGAAGGTGGAAGTAAACTGTGCGACTGCTCGTATACATACGAAAAAAGTCAAAACATTACCTGGTACTGATTTTTGGTGGTTTTATTCAGAATCTTGCTCAGAGGAACCTCATTTCTATGCTAAATTTGTTACATAATTAGGGTCGTCAGAAGTTGCTCATCACGCGGCGGTATACGTTAGTCGCTGAACTCTAGTAAAAACCTCCTTTACGAATTCATTTTAGAGAGAGCTATGGTGGGATCTGTATTTGCTTCAAGACTTCCACCTCATTCTTACCTCTTCGTGTGAAAAAAGATGGGTTGATTTGGACTAGCACGACGGCGGTTGGGGTGGGAATCTCATTCCAGGAACCACCCTATCTCTTCCTAGAATGAAGTGCTGAAAACGCTATTTTGCAATGAATCATGCATACCACGGTGATTTTTGGCTTCTGATTGCTAGAAAGAAAACAGAAAAGTTGGCGAGACTCTGCTCGGCGAAATCGCTCAGACGTCATATCTGCACTTACAGTGATACTAGGAAAGTCTGCTAAGTACTGTGTTTCAGTTATAAGCATCGTTTGCCGAAAAACTCTTGCATGTTGGAAATTGATATTTATTTATTTCGTTTTAGGTTTACATTCTCATTTGCGAAAACATATAAAATATGTTGTTTTTTTTTAGAGAAATAGGCGTTGCAGTCGTTTCTATTTTATTAGGCTTTCTTTATTGAGCGTTTCCCTTTTCTTTATTTGGCTTTCTTTATTTGTCTGTTGCTTCTAGCTTTAAGTTCAGGTGTGTTGGACCAAGCGATGACGGCGTCTGCATTGCAAAATGCCGCCATTGCTCAAGCTCAAGTGACGCGGGCGTTGTATATGAGGAATCCTTTGGTAGCGCAATCGTTATTAGCAAGAGGAGGAATGTTGGCTGGTTTACCACAATCGCCAATGCCTCTCTCCATAGCCACAAATCCACTTGCTGCTCAACTGCAAGGGCAACACTTACTGTTAGGGGCCGCCGGTCTCCAACAGAACGCGGCTCTCCAACAGGCGGCGTTCGCAGCCGCAGATCCGGCTGCGGCTGCCCTGTTCACTGAGCAGGCTCGTCTGCAGATAGCTGCCGCAGCACAAGGTGAGAATGATCGTTCATGATTTCTGTATAGCAGTCACCTAAGCAGTGATTTGCATGGTATGTCTGTCGGGTGCACCACTGCATGAGCATGGCAATCATCTGGCTGTGTTTCAGCGCGTATTCCCACTTCGGCAGGTACTTCTCTTGGTGAGCAATATCTTGGACAAGCTCTCACTGCTGCCCTCCCTGCCTATCCTATCAACCAGGCATATCGGGGCATCAATCGCTTCGCGCCCTACTAGCATGCACTGCACACGCTTGGCGATGTGCCTGTAACCTCTATTTACTAATCTTTTTGTTCATGTTAGAACATTGGTCAGTCGTCGTTTTATGAAATATTATTTATCATCATCACTTTCATCATCATCGTCGTCATCATCACCATCACCATCATAATCACCAATTTCTGCATCATCATCATCGTCACCAGCATCACGTTAGCAAGTTTGGCTCGGGATGTGTTTGTAACGTAGTGGTGAAGAGTGTCTGTTGAACAACGCTTATCTTTGCCACGATGTTTGTAAGGTAGAATTCTTGATGCGCCTTTCCATATCGTGAACAGCAGTCGCGAGAGCTCCCTCCCTTAGTCACAGCTCTTTTCAACAAGTAACTACGTGTAGCGTAATTCGATTAAAGGAATTGAATTAAGTCACATAGCTGATCCGCCTCAGTAACTAATATCCTTGTGAGGAAACATTGTGGCGAAGGTTGGCGGTAGCTAGGAAAATTAGGTAAATCAGGACTTTGTTAGCCATTTTCCTTTGCTGTATACGTTTTTTCTCACATTTTTGTAATATGTTAGTTTTATTTTTCACATTGTTTCTTTGTTCTCTGTCTACTCGTTCGAGTTACTCGTTACTCATTCTTTAAATGGAAGTTTTACATGTTGCGGGCCTTGAGGTTAGACCTGGCATCAGTGAACGCTTTAATCTGCATAATCCTGCAATTAACCGCACTTGTTTGTCCTTTCTTGTGTAATGTGATTGATCTCCCCTTTTTAGGGTGGTTTCGTTTTTCTGGTGCTCTTAATGATTAATGTGTTACTATCGTTGATGAATGAAGGAGGCCTGTCTTCAATTGCATCCAAAAGCGCGTACAAGACGCCATCCGCACTTTTTGACATTGGGTAATTTGAACCATAAGGTTCGGCTAGTCTTACTCTATCCAGTGTTCTGTTACGCCACATGCCCAGGAAATAATTTACTTTCACCATCTCCAGCCACTTCGTAGTAGTGGGTACGTAATGACGGAGTCCCTACTACGCAGCGACGATTCAGTTAATGTGTAGTCTCACTTACCTGAAGCGATCCATACCCTGAGATAACGAGCAACTCAGTTGGCTGGATGTGGAGATACGGCGGTTGCAGGTTTGTATTAGAGTAATGTGGAGTCAGTGTACGCTTGTATTGTTCGTTATACTTTTACTACCTTTGTTTCTATATGGAGTGTGCTCGGTTCGTGCTTATCCCCAAGCATTGTCAGTCATTATGGCTTCCTCATTTTTAACGGATGGTTCCAACGGTAATGCAGTGTTATTTTGGCTTTGTATGAATGCAACTGTAATCAATAATGCAGCATTGCGATTGCACCACTTTATCTTCTTGCAAATGATAAGTATGGAACATGAATGCTCGAAATAAGTGGATTCGTTAGCACCTGTCCAAGGAACGTTTTCTGTTGTTAATACTTTTATGGGTTTCTTTCGGCACCTGCTCTTTTTGCCTTGTGAATGTTACCTGTGTGAGCTAGCTTGACCTCTGGTGTCGCTCACTGTACTCCTCTAATTCCATTGTGGTAGGGGCACCTGCTTGTGTCGGTTTGATTAGGATCTGTCCTCATCACTGCTTAGGTGACATTTTAGAGTTCGTGCTATGAATTTCTTCAGTCGAAACATAGGCGACCGGTTTGCTTCGAATAAACACTTGACTTCGAATTTGCGCTTATACTGTTCTAATGACGCACACTTAACACTAGTTAGCATTAAAACTCCTTCGTTTTTCGTTTGAGAATGGTGTGCTTGAGAAAATGGGAAGTAGAGGCAGTTGTCGATTTACAAGCCGCACTTTTTAATGTTGTAGTTCTGACGTATTTATTTTAGGAACAACATAACATCACTGCTTATTTGCTCAGTTCAAGGGCAAATCAAATGGAGCTAGATTGATTAGGGGTTTAACACGTTCGTGACAATGTGCTCAACCGGTTGACACGCATGGTGCGACGCGTGGGACCGCATGCTCAACCGGGAGAGCACGCTCTTTTCTGAGTTATATTTCTGTGAAGCAGTCATAATGAGCAAACTTCTATGTAGTGTTATACTAAGAACTATTCAAGCTTTCTATACATGCACTGGGCAGAGCTGATCTTCACTCAAACCTATTTTAACACGTGGTTGAAATATACACCATAGAGAACGATATATATGAAAAAGAAACTACAATCAGTATTCAGTGAATGGACGAAAAACATCTGGGAACACTCTTGACGACCACGAAGGAGAAAAGATCGGGTTCAAATTTGCGCAAATTCTGGGTATTATGCGGCGGAGGAAAAATTCCTACCCGTACTCAACCGGTTGAGCACGTGGGACCACGTGCTCAACCGGTTGAGTACGGGTCCCACTTGTGCAAAAGCGCGTGTGTCCCAAGTGACACACCATGCCTAAAGCGTAAGGTCGCGAACGTGTTAAAGATTAGCAAGGGATTATTCACGAGAGAGGTGCATAAGTTACTGTGCAACGCTTGTTCATTTACTTCTCCGCCATAAACACAAGCTTTTCTTGCTGTGCGTTTTTACTCGCCGTTAAACCTACAACGAAAAAACGGCTACGTGGAAAACTCGTCCGACTCCGCCCACTCGCGGCGGGACCGGCCAATATTCAAAGTCGCCACCCCTTTAACATATGTGCAACGACTCTTATTTCCATTCATTATTGTGTCTTCAGTTGCAATTCTGTATTCTCAAACAGTTTGCACACTCCTTTTCACGTTACACAGTTTATTAGGTGCCATTTTAGGAAGCTTTAACATTTTCTAGGGTAAGTTACACGTCATTGGTGATGGGTGAAAATGGAGTTAGAGGGGGGGGGGGGGCACTCCTGTGAAGCCTAAGCCTAAGCCTTAGGCTCAGGCTTAAACCCATGCTTAAGCATAGGAATAGGCTTGGGCTTAGCTTAGGCTTAGGCTAGTGCTTTTGCTTAGGCTTACAAAGTGAAGCCTATGAACTTTTATAGGGTGGCTCTCCAACTCCCTTTTCGCCTGTGATATACTGAAAAGCAGTCTAAAGAGAAATAATAGTTATTGAGGTGATGGGTCTCCTCGAGAGCTATTATTTCCCTCTACAAGTCTGGAAATCTGAAAGAAATCTGAGAGATGTGGACAAGACGAATGACGGGGATTGAAACTATGTAAAAAGTCGATGTACAGATTGTAATATGTATGCTGTCAAAATGTTCCGCACCATATTGCAAACGAAGTACATACATCTTGATTTTTATGGCTAGGAAAGTACATATTTACATATTTCTTGTGTTGTTTCTCATGTTTACGTACTCCCGCATCATCTCCGGAGCCATTTTAACATTACAACCTTCTAAAAATCTAATAACTATTATACATTGCAACGATTCTAGGCGACTACAATGACAATAACGCACGTTCGCGGAAATGATGATTTCTGGGTCTCGGTCACGTCCAATCCCTTCGAAATGGAAATTCATATGCTGATGTCTTATAGTGCAAAAACGGCTTCCAATCCTTTCACAAGCGCACGATCGCAACGAATGGCGGTCTCTACATATATTTTATGCACAAAATCATGTCTAGAAGTTCTTGCTGGTTCTAGGCATCAGAAATCAATCTTGGGTTCTTCTTTAAAGAGCTTTTCGGGTCTACTGCTTCTAATTTTTGATCTCGTATTACTACTTTTAATAACTTCATTCAATTCTTTTGCGACTTACCATTGTTCTAGACTTGCAGCCGTAAAGCATTCTTTCGAAAATAGAAAACATCTTTGCAGTTGCCACATTCATTTGTGTTTTCTTGTAACGATATGAGTTTTGCTGAGAATTCAGTTGTTACTGATGAAAGCCGCCCAAAAATGTGGGAACGTTTAAAGACATTCGCTTCTGTATCATAGGAGCACCATCTTGTGTACGCATAGTGGATGAAGATGGAGCACTGTGACGCATCGATAAGTGCAAATAAGAGAGACGCTAACATAAATTAAAGGGATGGCGATTTAGAGCGTTGATTGGTCCCAGCGCGAGTGGGCGGAGTTGAACGAGTTTTCCCCGCAGCCGGTTTTTCATTGTAGGTTTAACGGCGACATTGTAGGTTTAACGGCGAGTGTGCCTTTTTCTGCTAGATAGAAGAAGTGTGGAATATTTCTGAGTTGAAACCGGGTTTTGGTGGGACAATTTCTTCGGAGCAGTTGCACTTGAAACACATTTTCAAGAAAGAGGGTCTTTACACTTTTCTGCCAAATCCACAACACCTTCAAAGAGGGGCGGTGCACCGAAAATCTGCGCTGGTAATCAAAGTTCTTCGACTGTGTCGCAAATTTCTAGGGCGAATTTGAATCAAAAGACCATTTAGATAAAACACTATTGTATAAAATGTATGTTATGAACATTATCTGTCCGAGAACTAATATATGTAATGAACATTATCTGTCCGAGGACTAATAGACTCCGATAATGGGTAAACATCAGGGTTTTCTTGGGTATGTTGGGGTGGAGCTGGTGCTACGGCAAGGAAGAGTGGCCACCTAACACTGCAAGCGGAAGTTTGAGACCAGAGGCCGCCAAACACTACACTGGTGCAGGTAGCCTCAGGATACTAGCTTAGTAGGTTCGTTAACATCGGAGTAAGGCAATTTGCGCCATAGTCGCTATGTCTGAAATGATATCAGCTGACGCTAACTCATGTTTAACAGCGGGTGGGATGGATATTTAATAGAATCTAAGTTGGTGTATAACAAATAGGGCTAGAAAAACCCTTTTAAGCGAAGACCACTGTCAACCTCATTATGGAGGGAGCGCATAGATTTTGAAAAAAAAAATGTCTCGTGAGAGGCTGTTCCTTAGTGGGATGGTTCTTTGGAAAGAGCAGTTATATTTGCTAGAAGAGTTTTGCGCGTAAAATTCTAATTTGTGGCCTCACGTGAAGCCTATGGTATTTAATTATGCAAAAAGTTGATTAAATTCCAAATTTTCTTGTTTCCACCTAGATATTAGGTTGGTCCGAAAGTTTTGCACCAAGATATTTTTTAGGATCTGGAATTCCATAGACTTTGAATCAAAATGGCACTACCTGTGAACTGTAGGATACACCTGGCTGCAGCAGTAAAATAATCGCCAGACATCTCGAAGCACTGGGTTACAGAAGACTGATGACGGGT
>KN726708.1:22321-38587 GCA_000816745.1 Ancylostoma duodenale
CGAGAGCACATCTGAGACCATTTTTTGTCTCTGTAGGACTGAAATTTTTTGAGATGTCTATCTGGATACAAACATTACTGTATTCGTTAGACCTCACTGGATCATCTAAGGAAGTGAAAAGCCCTATCACGATGTTCGAAAAGGTTAATTATGTGACGTGGGTACCCGGTCCACAGATGTCTCCTTTGTTTCACAGGCACATAACGTGAAAAGAGGGTGTGCATAGTGAAGGCGAAGCGATGATACAGTGCATCAATAGGAGGTGCATCATCAGGAAGCGACCGCCAGTCCATATTGCTCAGTTCTTCAGGAATTGCATCAAAATTAGCGTTGGCAAAATCTAGGTAAGTCACCGGTTTGGTTGTTACAATAGGGACAAACAGATCGAAAGCCAAGGAAGCGTGATTCGCACCACCTAGTGGTGGTAGCACTGCAACGTTGCAGTGACCGATAGCCTGGTTCCTTTCCCTTGCTTGCTTCCGCAGATCAAAATCCCTTCTTCGTTCGGCTTCTGTGAGACTTGCCCGGATAAAGATATGTTTGAAGTTGGCCATGTCTCTCAGCGATTGGGCTCTCCCGAAAACTGTAAAATAGTGGGGACGAGAGGGAAGATGACTTTGGTCAGGCGAGATTTATTATCATCCCATCTTCCCATTCTAAAGACAGCCCATAGCCGAGTCTCGACGCCAAGCGTATCCAGTACTTTGGATACCTTGTTCTCAACATCGGCCTGTTTTACGGAAGCGAGGGCTGTCTTTGGAAGTTCAGGGATTCCGTGGATGACAATACTCCTCTGCCGTAAATAGTTCTCGCAATTCCCACAAGATGCAGTAATGGCGGCCTGTAGTGCATGAAAAGAATCGATAACACCACGTGGCAAATTCGGAGTGTGATCCAGAAATGTAGAAATTGTGGTCAGGTGGATTGAGACGTCTTGCAGCTGTGGAGCAGCAAAAGACTCACCGGGCTGGATCTGCACAGGCGTCTGACTTGACGAATCCATGCTTACATTCTTGCTCTTGTTAAGTTTAGAGCGGGTTATGGCAGGCATGAATACAGAGATAGGGGCAGTCGACCGCACGCGGTGAGGGCAGGTAATCGTATCGTGTGTTAGTACTTCTTGCTTCTATAAAGAGTAGAAAAGCCGGAACAATACTTGAACCTTTCTATTGCAATTTCAGAATCAGGTAAGTCCTCATCTTCTGGAACATTAAGCAACATTGTCAAGTCCGAAATGGAGTAATGTGGGTTTGTCGGTACAAAAAAGTTGACGTCATCAACAAACATTGAGCACTGTACGTCATTAAGGAATTAGTTCGGCGGATCATTTATGTGTAATATGAACGCTAAAAACCCTGACCATGTGCCTTGTAGAACCCCATAAACGTGCTATAACCTTCAGATGAATACTGACTACAACAATTTGGCTAGGATTTGAGAGGAAGCTTACAAAGAAGCAGAGAACACATCCTGGAATGCCGTGAAGGTTCAATTTATGAAACAGCTTATCCAAGAGAGCGTGACCTAACGCTTTTTTTGAAGTTGATGAATACACCCTTTTTCTGTTATCAGTTGTTATCATCCATCATGGGATGGAAGTGAGCAGTGATGTTTCAATAGTTATTCTCGGAAGAAAGCCGTTATGAGCTCTCGAAACCGACTAATCCTCTCCTAATTCATAATTCTGTTAATTGAGGAAGAGAGGCATATAGCCCTATAGCTCTAACACCCGATCAACGTCCTTAATGTGTTTTGGATTGACTTATCCTGAACCTTACCTGAACAAAAAGTGACTACTGCAGGGTTATCAGTCAGCAAACGTAGTATCAGGTAGGCGGGAAAGTTCTCGCGATTTTCAAAAGTGTTCTTTTTCTTAACCCCGAGCTGCCTTGAAGCACCCTGTCTTTTGTATATATATATAAGGAGGACAGGTATGTACAAGTTTATTACTATTATCACCTGCAAACTCCTGCATAGTCTCGTCCAAGAATATGGAACTTTCAAAACTGAACTTTTGCCACCTTTCAGTATAAGGCTTCGAATCTGGGGAATCAACACCCTCATCCAGTTTTCGCATTAACGCTGTATTTGGGAACGGTACTGCATCCGAACGCATTGCGCAAGATTGATCCAGACACGTTCTTGGTGGCGACTTCAACCTCAATGTTTCCACACGGTCGGGACGCGCATCCGGAGTCACCACTGATCGATTGTGGCAGTTGGTGGATTCGGATCCATGGCAATCTACGCGTGAAAAGACGCAAGTCTTGGATGTTCACTTTACCAGCATCGCCGATCACCTGCGTCAGTTGGGCAAGGTAGAAAAATTATTACAGTGAGTTATCATGATTTGATCGGGTGCGATCTCCAACGATGAGCAGAGGTGGCTACTGAATTGTCCTCGTACATGAGCACTGAAAACCGGCTGAAGTCCATCTTCACAGTAGATGAGAAGTAGTGTCTGTACGTCAACATCCAGCGTACGTCAACATCCAGCACCATCGACCCTGAGTTGACGAGGATGAGCAGCGTGAGCCGCAGCCGAAGACGGGTGATCACCCTGAAGGTTGTGGCCACTGCTCGGGATGGCAGCAAAGGCATCGTCCACTAAGCGCTACTGCCACGCGACACTGTCCTCGCCGTAGACCTATGCTATCAGCAGCCGGATAGATTGGCCGCGAAAATCGCAGAGAAGGGTCCGAATCACGCATGGTCCCATTTCTGCACGACGATGCTCGTCCACATATTGAAAGTGTGAATCCCCGGAAGCTACCCGGCTTTGGATGGAAAGTGCTGACTTGCCCAACGTACAGCCCTTACCTTGCCTTGAAAGATAACCACCTTCTCCTGTCCCCCTTTAACGCCATGCAAGGTAGGGCGTTCGATGATGAAGATGACTTGGTTTGCTGGTTGGACAACTTTTCCAGCTCAATGCCAGAATAGTTCTATGCCGAGGGCATCGAAAGGCTCTCCAAAAATGGGCGAACAGTGGCAGTACATGATGGCAAATTATTCATTTCTTAATGTGTTTTCCTATTTTCAAAAAGCCAATTAAATGTAATGTTTCAAAAACCGCGAGAACTTTCCCGACAACCTAATACTATAGCTTATAGCTCATTTTGCACGTGAAAGGTCGAATTCGGGTGATGTTGTTGTGTTGTATTTTTGGATGGGTTAGGTTCTTCGCCTAATACTTTCATCCAGATCACCTTCACCTCCTATAGCTAACGAAAGCACTATATAGATTCTAAACTAGGCCAGATTTGTCCTTCAACATGAGGAAGAGGAACATAATGTGAACGTTGTTTTTGGGGCAAAATTTCTCCTGGTAAACTCTCAACGTTTCCTGCGAATAGATTTCTGACTCCATTCGCAATGAAGTTTCAAAAGTTCGAGACGTTCCTTTTCCCTTTTATCTTAAATCAATAAATAAACATTGATCGATAGTCAATCGATAAGTAAACATTGATGAATGAATAAGCAATCATTAGAAAAGTGTTTAGGAAAGAAAACGGAAAATAGTCCGTTCTATTCCCACCCTCAGAGGGACCGAGAATGAAGAACGGAATTAAAAAGCCCCCCCCCCCCCTGACGACTTCCGACGATGGAAATGACGTATCCCACAGCGAATGCCTAACTGCAGTATTACGTACTTGAGCAAGGGTCGCATTTCCATTCTAGCATAAAGATAACTTATTGCGGTGAAAAAAAACTATTGTTTCCATATTTATCAGATTTATCATGATGGCACTCTCATCAAATGAAAGCGATGATCGAAACCAACAACCGAAGTTGTGATCATTGCGGAGCTGCTTTTACAGAAAAGATTTTACTTTTTTCGAGAGTTTTCAGAAATTCTTATATAGTGCTTCATGATAAGAAGGAATATGCACATAAGAGAAACTAAGGCAATATGACTGACAGCTGCACTTCTACAGGATTACACAAAAGTCATTAGTCGGTGTTCAACGCGACTCATGGCGATGGCTTTCGTTGACAACAACATCTATTTTCTTATCTTCTCTGAAATAATCACTGTGTCGTTCTTGATTGTTTCTCCTAGTACCCCCAGATGACATCTGTCTTATGGGGCGTGGGAAGCTACATATATTCTGCGTGGCATTTGCGCCAATCTTAACGGCCAGGGCTAGCATTCGTGAAGGTCCCATTACGAATGTGGACTTGAAATCAGTGCAGTTCCTAGTGGTGGACCACAATAGGACTGTTACCAGGTCCACGCTTCAAAATTAGCTCAGAAGCTGGATACGACCCTCCTAAGTGACTTCATTGTTAGCACCCTCACAGCCCATATTCAACTTCCTCGACTCTGGAAGGCTGTTCCGCATATTGGCACATAAATTGTTCTACTGTCACCTGTGGCTATGAATTGACAACTTTCGGTGTCAATGGGGGTTATGCATTGGCGGAAATGGAAGCTTGGCGAGGTCGAATCCTTCTATAATATCAGGTTGTCCGCGAAAGAATTGGCGTTTCTGAACAGCGTAACTCTAAATCGAATTATCAACATTCTTAGTAGATTTCTGCAATTCCATAAAAGTTATACGAATGAGAAAAAAAAACTGTTGGAATCAACAAATCATGGAGGGCAGTTCTCGACACACCGCTCACATGAATTTTCTGAAGCAATATGCTTTTGCTGTTTGTCGAAAATGATAATAGGGTCAGTGTAAGGCTAAAGTTTGACAAGCAGAATGTTGTACATAATCTTATGGGTAGTCATTCTTCAAAAGCTACATTAGCATGCACATATTCGAAAAGAGCACCTAGCAAAAATAGAGGTGAAAGAATTTCACTGCAATGATAGAAAACAAATGTTGTAGTACGGAAGCGCGAAAGTTTTGATTTTGCTTGGACGCTGGACTCGTGCTAAAAAACGTAGTTTTCTCAACCAAAACAGCAACTTTTCAGCTCCAACACTTCACGATGGCTGCGCCGCATTTATCTGCCTTTTCTTTTGCCTTGTTCGAGAATCTGTAGCCAAAAAGGCGTTGTAGTCGAGACTGGCACCTACCCATAGCTGTCGAATTACAACCTCCTGACAAACGCCGCTTAACCTCATTGCAATTTTTCGACAATTTTTTTTTGCATAACTTTACCCACATCTTGAAGTGTTCAACAGCATTCCATCTGCCAACAACTCACCTTGTCAAAAAATTTGCAGTAACTTAAATCATCTTACAAAAGAGAAATCAAAAGTTTATTTCCGTTACTTACACAGTTTACGGCATACCCCTAAGCATGCAACGACGCGGAGAAAGATGACATCGCAAAAATGGGTACATACATGGAAGATCCATTGCAATGAGGAACGCACGTTGAACTTAAAGAAGATCGTCCAAAAAGAAACGTCAAACGAACATCTCGGTAAGGCTAAGGGTGGGGTCCTAGAACATGCGTGCGCGCATATCGGCGTTTATGAACGCTCGACGGATATCGACTTTACGATTGTGCGCTCGTAGATCGCAAATATACAGGACGTCAAGATTCGTGCGAGCATATTCCAGATCTCTACCCTCAGCTTAGAGCAACTCCAACACTCCACTGGTTGTGTTTATCGTTTAGTGGAATTCATTCTTGGCTTAAAAAGGAAGGGGTGGGGTATAGTACACACTATACTTGCATTTTTTTCTAAAATCTCGAATAATTGAATGTGTCCAAAAATCGATCCTTAGAATATTCAAATTTCGAATATATTCGGAAAACTGAAGTTTCGAATATTTATTCGGAAAAATTATTTCGAATGAATGCCCTAGAATGAGACTTCAGAAGGATTCAAAACTTCAGCGTTGTAGAACACATACTGCACCCACTTTTACATTCAAATTTATTGTCATTAAAAAATCAGCGAGAAACATAATCCGTGAATCGATCAATTCAAAAAAGTAATCTTCAAGTACCCGTTGGGATAAATTCAAGAAGGAGGATTTCAAGTGACTTCAACAAATCCAGACAAATCAAATCAAAAACTGAATAAGAACAAGATCAGAATAAGCCCATAATAGCCTTTAATGAGAGTATCGGTAAGAAAGCAAAGCAGATCTATCCAAACTCTTGACTGGGAAGTTCCTCATCCTCATCGTCATCTTCGGAGGTAGTATATGCTTCGGCCATGCCTTCAAAGTTGCAGTACCGTGCAAGGTCTCTTTGACTTCATGCCTTGCTCGCTCCAAAAATTCTGTAGGCGGTAAGATGTAGGAAAAGCGAAATTCCAGTTTTAGGAAGACCACAGTAGTTATATTCCGCTATTCGTCCGTGTTTCTTATAACGTTGCCGTCGGGAGAATGGCATGACAGTGTGTCACGAACCACATTGGCATTTACAGGTCTGTATGTTATGGTAGTGTCGAACTCTTGCAACACTATCTGGTACAATGCTAGTCTTCCTGTCAGGTCTTTCCGATGGAGTAGGGCTTTTAATGGAGCGTGGTCTATTATTACCGTGCACTTGGCTTCGTCTATATAAGGACGAAACTTTCGTACGGCGTACACTAAACCTAGTGCTTCTAGTTCTATAGCTGGATGGCGGGATTCGTGAACGGTAAGAGTTCTGCTAGCATATGCAATTACTGTAATTAAATCCTCTTGTTCTTGTTTGATCAGGCTAAGGGATAATGACAGAAACTTTATCGAGTTGGGCGATTGCTAGTACCCAAATTCTAGCAACATTAGTTCATCTGAGGAGAAATATAATAAGCAATAGCTCTCTGGATTCAAATACAGAATGTTAACGAACCCTTACAAACCCCGTATCCATTTTTTGTTACAATTCCATCATATAATGATACAGTGTTTGCACTGATCATTAAGAGAAGCCTGGGATTTCTTTCAGATAATCTTCTCCGTCGTTTGTTCCCATATATTACTCCAGCAGAGCTAAGGCAACAATAATAAACATCTATCTGAAGAAATGTAGAACTACCTGAATAGTCTTTCGGTATCCTCAGATGTACAAGGCTCAACTACAAACCTGAGCGCGGCCTTCGCCAGTAAGGGGAACCGTTCACGATGGCAGCGCTACTATGCGATAGGGTCTTCCCGGGGTCAGAACGTGCTTTGTGTCTATTGAGAAAGATAGAGTATTGCTGCAACTCCACCTGAACTTAGCATTAGTAAAATTAACTATAATGGTATGAAATCTATCAAATTATGGATATGTTAACCTGGAGGCCCTCTTCTTTCATTCTCATCTATTTCGACGGTGTATTTGTGGACCTCCGTGATGTAAGCAAGGACCACATACTCGACCCTTTATGCACACATCGCAGCTCAGCGACGCTCTCGTTCGTCGATCGAGATCGATTCGAGAACGATCAGCGCTCACTGAAGTTGAGGGCTAGCCTTGCCGTTAGATATGATTAAAAACTTGAAAACACATCTCAAATCCTTTCATAATTCATTCCATTTCTGAAAGGAAGAGTTGACGAGGTAGTAATTTCATGTCCACGCTTCATTGCAATGAAGTGATCCACTGTTTGTCTCCAGTCCTCCCTAGTGAGCACGGCGTCGAGATGCGCAAAACATGGATCACAAGGCGCCACAAAACGGAGATGTTCTTTGTTCAACCATTCCGCGAAATATTGCTTGGTCTTATACAAGAGCTATTCTCCGAATTGAGGACCTTCGCGTCTAGCGTCTAACAAGTTTCTAATAATCTCTCCCACATTAATAGATGAATATGTGAATTGCTAGTCATTTGCAGATAAAACTCAATTCTCACTTTTCAGTTCCCGAAGAAGCTTTCCTATAGGGATGAACATTGGAACGCAAAGTGGCTGGAAACACACCTGAGAGTAGTGATCTTTCAAAGATTGAGTGAACTGTTCCCGGTAACATGACTACTACCTGGCTGATCATATGTTGGAGTGGCTGCAGAAAAACTTTCATCGCTTTCAAAACGCGGATCTCCGCATCGTCGAATGGGGTCATGCGATAAGCGTGCATCAACTTCTCAACCGCAGGCAACTGCACAACAGGCTTTTTATAGCTCACATAAGTGAATTCGATAGTAAAATATCCCACAGCGTTCAAAACATTGCAGAACATGAAGTTTGTGGAACTGTACCACGTAGGTGCGTCGTTCATTGGGATCACGCCTGGAAGTTGATCTTCCTTCAGATGTCTGAACCAGACAAGGGTAAGCTGAATGCGCGATTAAAAATTAAACTATAATAATAAGGAACAACCTTTTGAACATTTCCTTTATATTTCCGCTTTTGTTCAGTCTCGAAACTATTGATTTTACTTTTCTCAGAGCTTGAGCAGATAGGATAGTTGAACGACGCCGGTGCTGCCAAACTCACCAAGTGCTCACAGCAATGAATGCAAAACAACTATAAATATACAACATCAATGGGAAAAGTTAGGAAACTGACTAACTATCGAAGCCCCAAATCGGATGCCATTTTCACCATAACTGCTGCACCGTCTGCGACGATGAAAGGATGCACTCTGAGAATATTTCCATTTTTGCCAACGTTTCCAGTAATTTTGTTGCTATGTCCTCACTTGTGTGACTGAAATACACGATTAGCAATGCTACTTCTTTCCCACTTTCCATTAGAACATGTATATGTATACCTCTCTTTTGCAGCAGAACACAGTCTGGAATAACGTTTTGTTTACTCTCAAAATCCCTGCCCAATGCGTGGCCGGTTATGGCCAATAGTGAACATGAAGTATTTTTTGATGTCCTAAAGTGCATTTATTGCTATGTTACTGTCCACAGCAGAGAATAAATTCTTGTTCGATTCATCAATGCATTTGACCTCTTCGCGAAACGTCCTTGAAGGATGGATGTGCAACAACATTTAATGGAGCGGATGCATTCGCAATGATGTTGACGACCTTTCGATCGTTTTTCTCTCTGGCCGTCAGATTCATTTTTCGCTTGAACATTTCCTCTAGCTTTGGCTCGTTATTATTGGAGTCGTTATCTCTCGTGGAGTCGCTTTGGCTTACTAAAATCTTCCGCCTCCTTCTTGTATTTCTTCCGTATGTGCTCCAAAAGATTCGAAGTCGTTCTCGATTTCGGTATGTTGAAGTACTTGGAACAGAACTTGCAGATCGCGAGTTCACTGTCGTTTCCCGTATCAACCACTCTTTTGAGGTAATTCCACACAGCGCTCACAGCTGGAGAAATTGGATTGCCCTTATGTTGAAGGTAGTTTCTGTTCTCTTCTTTTACTTTTATACAGAACTGGACAGCGTGACGATATCATACACTAGCACTGTTGGTTCGGCACTGCTCGAATATGCTTCTCATACTCGTGCTCAGCCTACAGGTAAACCCCTGCAGACGTCTTTTCACCAACTCGTCAAGAAAACTCGTAAAAATCGATAAGTCGCTCATTAGATAATTGGGTGCCACACATGTTTGTGTCCATCCTTGTCACATATAACCTGAGCAACGTTGCATACAGTGCCGCCGGATGTTGGACAGTGACTTGTGAATGAAAGAGGAAACAATCAATGAAATAAATAAAACTTGTGATCGCGGGTTCTGTGAGGAGGACTTCAGAACTGACAGGAAACCTGTCCATTCCTGTGTTCCAGAAACACCCCAAACTTGCACAAATACTCAACCGTGCCGGTTTTGAGACAAAGATGTGCGGAAATTCAATTCTTTTAAGAAGTATTCACTGAAGTCCAGTTTGCATATTAACTGACAAGTTTGCTCCTTTTCAAGCATAAACAAGTTTTGCGTTCGGTGATTGAGCACTGATAATTCAAATGTTTACGATTCTCACGAAAGAGAATGTAAGAGCCACTTATTAGGTTGATGCAAAAGAAATGGCACTTTTTCGTGTCGACTCTATTTTCTTTTTCAACTTTAATGAATGATAACTTGGGCAAATCATGAAGGTAATGTAATTGTAAAAGCGACCATTGCTTATCGTATGAACAGGTCCCTGGCGCCATACGTCTATATCTGGAGGAACAACGAAGCCAAGAACAACAAGAACCTCTTTTTTATGTCGTCATGTTTGTCGATTTTTTTCTTGCGGAGAAAGAGTCTGAAGCTGGGAGAAGTGGAGAAATACGACAATTTCTCTTGAAGAATACGACGACTACCGAAGAGTCTGCCATTCAAATTATCAAAGTTTAAGCCAGCTCTCGGAGCAATTTTGTCCGAAATTTTACTTGCAGAAAATGAACTTTTGAGCGTCTCGAGCCTTTTTCCAGCAGACAGTTCGCGACTCTTCAGGGCCATTACAGCAATAGGTGTTGTTAAAGATGTATTTTCTAAAAAGCAGGGTGGAGAGAATCATCCAGCAAGAATTCTAGAAATAACAAGGAAAATACTTCTAAAAGTGCTCATCTGCGTTTCTCTAACAGCGAAGCCGTTGCAGCAGAGCTCACATATGGAGTAAGTACTGCATCATGACTTAGTACAAATGAGCTGTTTTGGACTGTATTGCCTGTAGTTTGATAGAAAAATCGAGAAAATTTGAAAAATCGAGAACGAGGTTTCCGGACATTTTCAATTATTTCACGTCTGCTAACTGCAATGGAAATCTCTTATACTCATATTATAAAAGGGCCTCCTTCGCTCTACAAGAATAATACCATATCTCGATGTGACGCTTTGTTTAAACGAAGTCATATGTTCCTGAAAAAAGTGGTGCCATTTCTTTTGCATCAACCTAATAGTGGGTTAATCCTAACTTTGCGATCGATCGCTAAGACCGTCGACGATTATCAGGGTATACGGCAATTTATACTAGGCGCGTGCGCCTATATGTTGATGGATAAGATCCAGTCCTCAGTTTCATCAGAATAGATGGTTTGAGAAGTATTGAACCAAAAGAAGGCAGAAAACTGAATGGTGATGGGAAGAGCAGAAAGACAGAGATTGGCCAAAAGTGTTGAAGGCTTGTCGCCTTTGAAATGGGTTATATCAAAAACCCTTTTACTACCTAGAGACGAAATTTAAAAAAAAATAGATGAAATCTTGTTCCAAAAAATGGCAAAAGAGTAAAATATCATGCACACGGTGGGCCATTTTTGGTCTAGAACGATGTTTTGAAGGTGCGTTTCTTGGTCGGATTTTGAAATATAGCGATTACAAACAAATACATCGACGAACAACACTACCAAAGAAAAAGATGCAGTGAATAAGCACTACTCCACATTAATCACAGCCAAAAAAAAAAGAAAGAATGTGCGTTGATTTGTCGCCTCTGAATTTCCTGCTATAATTTTCCCTCTATTGAGGTTGCATTCCATGTGTGGTGAATAGGACTTGCGGTGTCGCGGCGAAAGCAGACGGATGATGGAATGGTGTTACGTGGTATGAGAGCTCATGTTGTTGCTGGGGATAGGCTGTGGGCATCCCTGCTCCCTCGAAATATCCGCCCCGTTGAAATAGATTTGCGTTCCAGCTTTTGTTTCCTGCGAGTCTTCTGCGATTTCATTGTTGCTGACCTTTTTCAGATGATCTGCGACTACTTTTCTGAATTCGTTGGATTGATCTATAACAGATTCGGCTTTAAGTATGCCTCAGCTAACTGGAATATCGATGAATTCGTGTTAGCGCCGACGACCGTAGTTAATCTCCTCTTCAAATTTCTCTGTAGCGTTGACATCTTCTTGTTCTTGTTGTCGGGGCCCTCCGTCGACTCGGCTTCTTCTGTATCAGTGATCCACTTTGACAACAGTGAAGCTTGCGCGTTCAGCCCGGTGTGACAGAGTGGGCACTTGAAGTGTAGACTGCTTGGACTGCGGACGACTGCTTTTCTTCTTTAAGACGTTTCTCGACTATTTGAGTGATGAGAATCCTGAAATCAGTAATACGTATGAACGAATTCCAGCTCGGAAATACCCTACGTACATGAAACTCCACGGTAGCATGAGTCTACAATTCGACTATGAGTTTCTCAAAAAGTTGGCGCTCTGAACTAGCTGTGGGAAGAGATATCCTATTCTATAAAAGGGAAAGCGAATAATATTGTACTAAATTCGCGCTTGAGTGGGTAAGGTTTAATATGTATAGAGTGACTCATGTATGTGGCTAGTGACGAAGCGTGACAGGGTGAAAAGCGGCACGTACAGATAGAAAACGAGCACAAAAAAAAAGAGAAAAAAATCAAACGACCACCTGACAGACCAATAGAGCCTAAGGCTTGCTCTTTTTATTTGTGTCCTGAAACGATTTCCCCTCTTAGAATATTTCATCGATATATGATACTCCGTCAAAAACGAATTCAAACCTTGGCGCTGTGTCAACAAAGCATCACCGGTGAAGAAGGTCTCGTGAAAAGGGCTCTTCGTATTTGTGTTTTTATAATGTGATTGGTACCTCGCTTACCGATCAATGTTGCCTCCATGTCATCCGGTAGGTTTTTCGAATTAACGCTCTTCCAAAACTGTTATTCGTGTGGATACAACATTCTTTTATACTTTTTGGAGGAGCTGTAATTAAAAATGAAGGTTGAACAACAATATAGCATGACCTGGTTCAGTGGTTTATCATCATTTATCCCAAGAGCCACAAAAGCAAAATGAACATCGACGAATCGGCTTAAGTACTGCCACAATCACAACATTACAATATGGAATCTAGTTAGAAAAATGCAAACATAAAAACCCGCAAAGTCGCAACATCTTGCGACATAGCACATGGAAGGGTACTTCTTTAAAGCTCATGCGTATATCAGGAATAATTTATCACTGTTACTTCAACGATGGTCAATGCAGTGCGATAACAGATCAGACGGATCAGCGGAAAGATCTTTTGGTGTGTGCGACCACGCAGTCGCCGGCCTTCCTCCCTTTCTCGACGTCAAACTCCTCGCCCTTTTAGCTTCTGCCTTTCGATCGCCGATCGGAGCGCACTGAAAACATCGAATCATTACAATTCCATCCCTCAACTCAGCTACTTTTCTAGCTTCTCTCGCCCCTCCCGCACTATCGTCGTTGGTTCCCTGGTTCGCTTGATTTTCCTTTATGGAGATCACTTACATTTTAGAATGAGATTTATCGTAGTATACAAAACTTACGCAAATTAGAATTCAATGGTATAAGTTGAACTGCTGGAATGTACTAGGTTGGGGAATAAGTTCGTGCGGTTTTTCCAATTTGTGTTTTCATGGTGGTTTGAACTCTGTTTGATTTACCATCATGACCGTTTTGTAGCTCTAAAATTGCTCTTCCCTATACCTTGACTGAGTTCCTCAATTCTTGCTTGATCTTGTTTCCAACCACATAGAGTGTTGCCCTCCAAGTCGGCAAAAACGAATGCCTCCGCTGCCGTCTACCGTTGAGCTTCAGTTGACGATCAGATATGACTTACGTGGTTAGGGATGTCAATGACGTTGGGTGAGGAGTCTTTACTGCTGAAAGGACAGCACAGAAATGATGTACCCGCTTTAGCTTGGGTAATTGTGGTTTTGGAGTTCCTTCTCGTTATGGAAGCCCAGTTTGTTTGTGGGAGATACGCATTTATCCGCTTAGGTTGCTTGAGATGTAAGGAAGAATCATCGCTAATGCTAACTTTCAACAAAATGTAAATTCAGATAACATATTCCATTGAAAACTCTAGGATGATCGTTATGAGGTGGCAGACCACAATGGGCACGCTCGATTTCTCTGCGCAAATTTCACCAAAGTGATTAGCAGGAAACTCGAATGCGGAGGATTTTCACTATTGATGACTCTACACACCTGATGCGGTCATATAACGCTACTATGATCCAAGAGTTGCGATCGCGGGCTACAAAATGAGTCGTCTAACGTAATTTTTCGTAGACATGGAGGTGAGAGACCTGTCTTTGGCAGCTTCAGTAGGCGAGAAAAGGAGCTTTGGAACTCATTCAATGTGATTGACATTGTTCGTGAAATGTAGTGGTTTCTATGCCCATGGAAAACCGCACGAACTTATTCCCAGCCCAATAGTATCCTTTTTCGTGGTAGCCACCTGAACGCAACATCGCTTACATTAATCTTAAGGTATGTTCATCTGTATATATTGTAAAAGTGAAAGTTTGTATGTAAGTGTGTATGTATGTAATGAATAGAAATCGTGGATTGTGAACCGATCCGGACTAGATTTTGCGTACACATCTCTCGCGGGCCGGCGGGGGTTATAATCTACTTTTTGCCGGGGACTATCGATAGATTTATGGTTGCAGAGTTTCGTGCGGTGGCATGCCTGGCGGTTCCAGAGAGTTCAAGAATTCTGGAGGGCAACACACAGCTTGTTCCCTATCTACAACAGTATCGATGGTCTCGTACGTTGCCGCAGGACCTGGAAGTTGGTTCTGGATCTCGGTGTTGATTTTGTTCACACCGTCATTCATAGGTGCCAAAATCGCTCTATCGCAAAGCCATTGATGGTTCCTGAAGTTGTTAGTAATGTCTGGAAAGACTTTGACTATCAATTCTTCAGGTGATTCCGTCAAGTTACAGAAGTCGGATGGGAAGGAGATCAAGTCAGTGTCCGGATCCACAGGGAAGTCGCCATCACCAAGGCGCAGTAGTTGTTGAGCAAAACTTTGCGCACTTAAATCTCCCTGTAGATGAACTCTTATATTTGTGGTCAATGTCATTTTTCGAACATGTCTCCAAAGATACGAAGCTTTGAGACATGCGTTAAGTTCGTCCGCTGGTGTTGCGCGCGGAATGACAGGCAGGGTTTGGCGAAAGTCGCCTGCAAGAACTAAAACAGCTCCACCCATAAGACGATCATTTTCTCTTATATCCTGCAGAGTTCGATCAAGGGCTTCAAGAGCTCTCTTATGTGCCATGGTGCACTCATCCCACACAATAACCTTGCACATTTTGAGCACTTGAGCTTTTCCAGAGCCTTTGCTAATATTACAAACCGGATTTTCGGAACGTGCCAGATCCAAAGGTGGCTTCAGTGCTGAATGTGCAGTCCGACCTCCATCTAATAGCGTGGCTGCAATGCTAGACGAAGCAACTGCTACAGCGATTTCGTTCTCTCTTCGAATTTCGGCGAGCAGAAGATTAATAAGGAATGTCTTTCCAGTCCCACCTGGTGCATCCAGGAAAATCAGTCCACCATTTCCATTCCTTATCATATCCATGATTGCTTCATAGGCTAACCTTTGGTCAGGCACTAAGAGAGGCCCATTACCTTGGACGAATCTTTCCAATTCTTCAGTATTGTAGTTCCTTTCTCGCAGAACTTCGCTTTGCACTAATTCGGCTCCAGTGCGGGATGGTCCATGCAGGCCAAGTTCCGAGAGCGTCTTACTGCTGATGGATATGCACTTGCCTTCAAGCAGAATAAGAGCTTGATTGAAAATCTCAGCGCAAAAGTTCACTTCGGGATTAGTTCTACGCTGCTCCCTAAGAATATTCTCGCTGAGACTTTCTTTGTACTTCTCCCAGAGACTCTGCGGGTTCGATGGAGCACAACTTGTTATTATGATTGCAAATAGAGTCCGCAATTGAGGAGGGAAGCAGGTCTGACATGCTTCAGCCAACGTTGTGTCCAAATGTTGGTCGTTTTCAAGCAGGCCACGCCTTTGACATGCTTCCCTATAAGTTTCGCAGACTTCGCCATCCACAGTTTTCAGGTCTATGAACGAAGTTGGCCCCCGAACTGTGTGAAGTAATAGTCTCAAATAGTAGCACTCGTCATTGTTGGGGTGAACTGTATAGACCCTTCCTAAGGCATCACTCGCACGCACATCGCTACCTGGAACAACAGCACCTTGTTTCCTCTTGCAAAACACTTTCCTTGATGCGTTCCAGGTATAATACTTTGGCACTTCCGGATACAGAAGGGTTCTAGCGAATGAATCCTGCTGGCATAAAAGGGAAAATGCTGTCAGCGTTGTATTAGGAGGATTTGCCGCTCTTTCCTCAGCGTTATCGGCAGTGAAGTAAACCCACTGTCCATTTTCCAAATGAACACTCAGATGCACAACAGGTGGATAACGTTCATGAATTGAAAACGATAGAATGTGCCACACTCCTTCGTTAGTGCTTGCGTATCTCCCCATCAAATACTGCATGATCTCATCAAGTGCACATTTTTCATTTTCTAGTGAAAAGACTGCCATATCGCTGCCTTTGTTGACGTATTTGCAGATGTACTCGATAGACTTTACTGAATTGCAGTATTCAACGTTGATGTGGGCCTCGAACATTTTCGAAAGGAGAGGACTGTAAGGCACCACCCACCTATTATCCACCTCAATTTCTGCCTGCTGATTGTTCATCCTCTCTTTCACAATGGCAGTAAATCCTCCTTCTTCTGGTTTTCTCCTTCTATACA